>NJDD01000196.1:573712-597413 GCA_002245505.1 Calephelis nemesis
CTGTTCTATATCAGTTTCTACTTAAATTACTTATTCAGTTAAAATTTTTGAGTAATTTTCGAAATTAATTTCTGCTTAAACCAGAAGATCTTGAGATCAGCGCAAACAAAAACTAACAAACAAACTTTTACCTTTAAAATTGGTAGAAATTTTATAAAGTATAGATAGGAATGGATTAATTTAAAAGTAATTTAAAATATGATATCCCGCCCCATAATATTGGTCACCCGTTGGTTAATATTCGACCGTAATAAATTTTAATATCTTGTTGATAAGAACGCCATCTCCATCTCTCAAGTCCAAGAGTGCCAAATTTCATACTCTTCCGTCAGCGCGATTTTCGTAAAAAGGGGTCCAAAATTTTTGCTACACGTATTAATATATACCTATATTACTTGAAAGGTTAAAGGTTGAACTCGTATGATTCTTTTACCTGTGCTTTAGTCTGGTCTCTGGGCTTCCCAGAAGTTGAGCCTGTTGTTTAACCACAGCTTTGTACTTAAATAGAACATGATCTGGCGTTTCTTCTTCCTCCACGTACCTACGCTCTGCACGAAGACTATCTCTGACACCAATCTTATGGAGAAATCTGTTAACTGGACATAATGATGAAGACATGTTAAAATATAGACCACAACTGTTATTTTCACCAACATGGGGAAAAATTACATCAATTCGTTTGCATACAGTTGTACATAAATTATTGTAAATACAGAACCTAGTACTAATTAAATTATGTGCTTCAGCTACATTGGTCAACCTTCGAAAATACGAATGTATTTCAAAGATATCTTTATAGAGTTTTTATTACATTTAATCATTTCGCTTAAACATAGGTTAGGTCAACCAATTTAAAAATAAAAGTATAAAGTGTAAAAAGAGTAAAAAGTGTAAAGCCGAAGCGCATAATTTAAATAGTAGTACGTATACCACAAAACGAAACGGAAAAAAAGTTATCCGCCGTAGTGTATACTAGTAGTGTTAAGTTATGCGCTTCGGCTATATTCGTCAAACTTCGGAAATCCGAATGAATTTTAAAGATGTATCTATATAGAGTTGCTATTACATAATTAATCATTTCGCTTAAATTTAGATTAGGTCAGCCAATCTAAAAATAAAAGTATAAAGTGTAAAAAGAGTAAAAATTGTAAAGCCGAAGCCCATAATTTAAATAGTGGTACTGTATTTATGAAAGAACAATGACGTTTGAATTCAGTAAGTATAATTTTATGTATACACCACGAGCAATTACTCGGAAGCATATTGTTTATTTGATTCGCACCCCTTTCAACCCTTATATCAATTACAAGGTAAATCTTATTACTGTTCCGTTACGAGTTTACCCAAAGGACAATGATGGGGTGTGATATGACGCAATATCTTTCCAAGGGCAAGATATTGTCTTATACTCAATTGATTATATTACTCTGGTAAAATTGCTATATATCAATCACTATACATAGACAAATATTTAAATATCTTCACGCTAAGCCCTTACGAGGTAGACAGATCGAGTGCTAATTGTGATAGTGATAATTTTTAATTTAAGTAAATTGTTAATAACAAAGTGAAAATTAACATTTTTTTAATTTTTATAACGGTAATTTCTATAGCCTTTGTATGATCCTATTAATATTATAAATGCGAAAGTTTGTATGTATGGATGTATGGATGTTTGTTACTCTTTCACGCAAAAACTACAAAGCCGATTACGATGAAATTTGGTATGTAGGTAGCTGAAGACCCAGAATAACATATAGGCTACTTTTTATCCCGGAGTTCCCGCGGGACTGGGACTTACGCGGGTGAAACCACGGGGCGCAGCTAGTAGCTTCATAAAAAGAAAAAAATCTCAGGTTAATAGTTTAACAAGTATGATAGTTGTTAAACTATTAACCTGAGATTTTTACGATAATCGTACTTTCAGTGTTGTTGTTCGTGTTAAAAAAATGTCAATTAATTAATAGACAATTAATTGAAAAATCACGACAAAAATTTTTGATCACCTGATTTTTGTTCATTGATCCATCCTAAAGGTGCCTGAATTTTTTCATTTTTAATTTTTATATATAATAAGGTTAAATAATACTTATTCATTAAAGGTCCAAAGTGGACGGAGCTTACGCATAACGCAAGTGAGAGTTCCCGTTTTCGGCCGTATTTTCAACCCTCTAAAAAAATTATAAATATTGCTCCTAGAGTTTCCTTTTTATGGATCTTTTTTCAAATTTCAAAAAAATTTAATGCTTTTTAAGATATTAGCAAAAACGAAACCACCTTTTTTACTAAATTGTTTAGGTATAACTTTTGTAATTTTTGCATTCAAAACTCCAACTTTTTCAAAAAGTTTCTAAGTGCGATGACGAATCGAATGACACCTAGATCACAATTTTCCGAGGCAAGCTAAAATTTTTGACCTAAAAGGCACATGTTGACTAGACTATTAGTGTTTTCGGGTTGTCGCGGTTGGATATAGGTTGCCCAGAAGAGGTTGACTCTGAATACTTATTCTGGAATAAAGACACTTTTGAAAATTCCATATAATATCTATAGTTCTAAAATTCCTATAATTATCTATAACCTATAGTTTTAGCAGATTAAACAAAATGGCCTTTATCATTTCAACATCAAAACTTTCTATTAAGCCCACTCTATCTTGGATCTCACAATTACGAATGCGGTCAGCTAGCGTCACACCATAGCTTTTCCGGAGAGTTTCTCTTTTGCTACCGTCACCTTTATTCATGTAAAGCCAATGCATGTGGATGGTACCAGTCAGTATCTTCACGCCCATGTCCCCGAAGAGGTAGGCAGAAGCACAATCAGGGCACCCACGACTAGCCGAAGATACTAAGTCCCACAATGTGATAGGTGGCAAGCCTAACACCAACCCGGCACTTATCCTATCCCGAGCAACTTTTTTTTATAAGAAAATTGGAAAAATCCAATTTTTTTTGTTGCCTAACCCGGGATTCGAGCCTGGGACCTCATGCAGTCAAGTCCAAACACTGAACCGCTAGACCACAGAGGCAATCCAACCTCTATTTAAATTATGCGCTTCGCTTTTTACTTTTTATACTTTTATTTTTAAATTGGCTGACGTAATCTAAATTTAAGCGAAATGATTAATTATGTAATAACAACTCTATATAGATACATTCGGATTTCCGAAGCTTGACGAATAACTTCGAATCGCATAATTTAAATAGTACTACTGTATATAGGTCTTATGATTAATAGTTTCTGACTGATAACGAGCTGTAACTGGAGACTTCCTGCATGTATTCCTGTATCCACAACATTATTACAATACCTGTTACTAAATCCTTTGTTCAAGTTAGCAACTTAACTTAGCGTAAGCTCTATTCTCTATTATATTAAGACGGAGCTTTTCATTTGGGAGGTAAGATCAATAATTGATGTAATATTATTTGGTTCTGTGTATATAATTTTGTGGTGTTATTTTTAAATGCGAAAGTGTGTTTGCTTATTTATTTGTTTGTTCTTCTTTTCAATAAAACTGCAAAAACAAACTTCCAACTATTTTATTGGGTACCATTTCGCCATTTGAAATTCATTTTTCAAAAATAGCAAATGTTTCCAAAATGGTCCTTTTATTGATTTCCTAATAAAGCCTACATTGTTCATTTATCTTGACGACTTCATCGTTGATGAAATAATTATGCACTTCTAAGTATAACTCAGAAACCACTAGCTGGACCACGATAAAACTAATATGAGACATCCTTGGAATCATGACCTAACTTTCTAAAAAAGAACCATCAAAATCCGTTTCCCATCAGTCAAGTAATTGCGTAACAAACATACAAAATAACAAAAGATTTGAGATCCTCCTCCTATTTTTAGAGTCGATTAAAAAGCCAGCAAAGCACGCGTCTGTGATAGTATGAATGGTAGCAGATACCATATATCTCCTCTGTGGTCTAGCGGTTCAGTTGTTGGACTTGACTATATGAGGTTCCGGGTTCGAATCCCGGGTCGGGCAAATAAAAGAAAACTGGGTTTTTCCAATTTTCTAATAAAAAAATGTTGCTCGGGATTGGAAGTGTGCCAGGTTGGCGCTATCGCCAACCTGGCCTATGCCTATGCCTATGCCTATGGTCTAAAGGTGTTCAAAATGTAGACATAATATACAGATCATTTTCGGGCGAAATTTGTTCTTTCTTTAAAATTTATAGAAAATGAACCCAAACATAGGGCAAGTGCTAATAAAAATACCTTATGTAGCTAAAGGTTAATTCTCACTTAGTGGACATAGATAGTCACTTTCAAGTTATTTGACAGGTCATTTTGTGATTGTAGACATGTCAAGGGTGATTTATCAAAAGCTCCTTCGCCGGGAACATCCAAATTCAGTGGATTGACACCCAGAATTATCCCAGTGATCTGACTGACATCATACTCTTAATTATCTCCTCTTTGGCCTAACGCTCCAGTGTCCGACAAAAACTCATGAGGTCCCAAGTTAGACCTTTGGGTCTGGTAATGAAAAGAAAAATATATTTTTACAATTTTCTTTTTAAAAAAGCATTGCACGGCATTGGTATGTGCCAACATGTTGAAAAACTTGAACTCCGATAACTCTGCCTAACTCTTCGGGGATACGGGCGTAAAAATGCAGTCTAATTTACTCGATTCTTCTACAAGCGGTCTGGTCATCACATACCTACACTACAGCAAAATCAGACGAATGGGTTATCACAACCCTACACAGAAAACTTGCAAGATCACAACTCAACAAAAGGCTGACCTAATACGTATTAAATCTATACATTGAATAGGCTATAAATTAGGCAAAGACCGAAGCATTAAAGCCATTTACGCAAAATGTTCCCAAAATGCATCGTCAGTATGCCATAAATACACAGGTCGGAAGGCCCAGGTGCCAAATCTAAATGCAGAAATAGACTAATCACGTTGGTATATTTAGAATGTGTCTAACATAATCCAGAGTATTATGACACAGTGAGCTTCTGTAAATATTTTTGAAGTGAAATGTTCTTAAGCGGCATTGCGCACTTTTTTTGGAATGGGTAAAAACTTTTAAGCTCACGCCAGGTCACGTGACCTGATTCGTAAGACAAAAAGCCGTAAGAGGGAGGAGGGCGCTTGCGCGAATGTTCGTGTTGTCATGCTTGTGTACGATAGCGCAATAAATGAATATTGTATTCTACCACATAAATGATGAAGTATAAAAGTACATACTGATAATTAAAGCGATTCGTGCAAAATTATTCCCTAACCATTCCAAAATATGAAAAATGCACAACTGCCGACACTCCCGGAGTGCAACCCGTCTTTTTTACTATCGTTATTGTAGTTTTTCATTTTGTAGAGTAAAGTGCAGTAGACTTTTTTGTGTGAGAAGTCAGAGAAAAACTCATCAGATTACTTCTCGCAGCTTTGCAGTCACTGCAATAATTTTGACAAAATTTAAATACAAGCAATCCAGTTTTATAGAAGTTACGCGACAAATGAGAAAGTACTTCAAGCCGACCCATCGCTGTTCTCAACTGTGGGCAGGGGCTCCCCAGTGGCAGATCCTTCCTTTTGACCACATCCAACGCAGAGCGTCGAATTGTGAATGACCGGGTAGTTATCGATCGGTTTGATTTTATCGCATGTATCATAAGGTATACTCTGAAGAGTTTCGCCTTCGGACATCGCGTCAGAGTTGAAGATATTATGTCTTCACATTAATGCGTGCCAATCTACAACGGTGCTATTTCGAAGACCTTTCTTATCCCACAAAACACCTTTTTGGAACCAGTTACCAATGGCGGTATTCCCAAACCTATATAACCTAGGAACTTCAAGAAGAAGTGTACTCATTCTTTAAAGGTCGGCAATGTATCTGTGATACTCCTGGTGTCCGTGGGCGGTGGTGATCACTTTCCATCAGGTGATCCACTTACCCGTTTGTCTTTTCTTATATACAAAAAAGACAAATACGTATATATGTTTTTATTTTATTTTATTTATCGACTTTTTATCTTAAACAAAATTAAACTTCAACAACGAAATTGTCTGAAAACGTTTTAGATTTTTTTAGACAATTTTGCTCTCGCAATAATCGCCTAACATCATTTAGCCCATTTGTTTTTTTGTCTTTGAAAATTATTAAAGGATTTAAAATTATTGTTTGGACCAACTTGCCTGGGTAGGGATCCACTTACCTATCCTAGGCTCAGTAATAATAACTCTTTCATGTTTCGGCGCGGACGAAGGGGAAAACTTGCTTGTAGACTTGCACAATAGGTATGACTAACATTTCAGCCTAGGGATTGGGACGCACCTGTAACATCTTAGGTGTCTATCGTACACGGTTATCTCTAACTATCAAGAGAGCCGTGTGCTTGTGCTGACCTTTAACATAAAAAACAAGCTGTGCAAGTTTTTGAACAAAATGAAATATGTACATGATTTTGCTTCGTCATGTTTACTTGAACTTGAAGGAAGCCGTAAAACTTTGTTAAGAATTAATTACTGAAATTAATCGGCTGCTTAAGAGTCTGAAAAGGAACAAACAGAATTAATTTGATTAAAATTAAAGTCTCAAGGAAGTAGAAGGTTACGAACATAACAAGTAGATATAAATAATACATTAATTTCTCTATTTACCAAGCTTTTGTCTTAGCCCAAGGGAAATATATGTTTTTCATTGTAAGTTAGTTTAGTTTATCAGTTAATATTAAGCAAAGCGCTTCCTCTGTCCCTATATCCCTTTGTTGTTTAAATCTTTAAAACTGCGCAACAGATTTTGATGCGGTTTAATAGATAAAGAGATTAAAGAGGAAGGTTTATCTGTATATTTTATACCCGTGCAAAGTAGGGGCGGTCCGCTAGTAATATTATAAATGTGAAAGTTTCTGTTTTCACTCTGCACATCAAAACTGCTTAACCAATTTTCACGGAATTTGGCGTACACTTATAGGGTAACTTGGATAAACCCATAGGATAGTTTTCTTCCCAAAAAAATTTTCGGCTTAATGGTAAGCTTTAAAATATAAAAAATTCTCGTGTCACAAGTTACCGTATCCCTCCGAAACGGCGTCACCGATTTTTACCAAATTTTATATACATATTCAGTAGTTCTAAATTTTGCTACTATTTATTTTTCACATTCCTAAGTAAAAAGGGTGACTCATTATATTATTTTTTTTCTAAAATCGCATTAAAGAAATAGCAAAAACGTATGCCGGGTCAGCTAGTTTTTATATATATGACAAGCTGACCCGACAGACATCGTCAAGTCTTAACTACGAATATTGTATTTTTTATACTTTATTATATATAACAAAGTTTTTATTAAGTATAACAGTTTTATATTAAACCATAAATTATATTCAGGACCATTAAATTCTATTAAGTGACATTAATACTTCAAAATTCATTGACATTTATACACATCATTTACATTACACAGTACTTTAATATTTACAAACGAATAGAGTACATAAAAAATAAAACTGCTCTTTATAAATAATTCTCAGTAGAAATGAGCAACTTTTCTATAGTAGGAAGTGAATGAGCGGCGGAAATTAAGAAGAGCGGTCCGCTGAACTTCCTGTGTTAATGTGTACCCAAACATGGCTTGAGACCGTTCTTTTCATTCAGCCGAGTTCAAGCCGATTGATATTATATGGTTACTTCATAGCCTATTTAATGCTAGTAAATACATGTCACATATAACAGAATACATGGCAATAAACTGGATACCTGTAATATAAAGCCTTTTTCTTGTGTAAATAAATTTCCTGTCCTTAAAACAAGAACGTCGTGAAAAAGACCTATAGTGAGAAGAATAGGAAAGGCGGTAATATTTCTGTTTGGGGAAATTGTCTCAAAACTTTAAGTACCTTCTGGTAACCATAGCAACCATATGTAATAATGGTGATGACATTCAGTGAAGGACTTTTGAAAAACCCGGAAAAGTGCGAGTCGGACTCGCGCACAAAGGGTTCCGTACAGTCGTCTATTATAGAAAATCAAATATTCAAATTTCTATCTGTTTATCTTGACTTCATGATGGGACATGGGACGGTTCAAATTCCGGGTCGAGCAACGAAAAGAAAATGTGGTATTTCCAATTTTCTAATAAAAAAAAATGTTGCTCGGGATTGGATATACGTGCCCGATTGGCGATAGGCTTGCCACCTATCACATTGTGGGACTTAGTGTCTTCGGCTAGTCGTGGGTGCCCCGGTTGTGCCTCTGCCGACCTCTTCGGGGATATGGGCGTGAAGATACTTAGTTACTTTTTTTATTCAGATTGAGTAAAAATTGCTTAAAAATTACGCTTATTGTATGGGATGATATAAATGGATAACCTTTCATGTGACATGTTACTTAACATTTCTCTCCCCGTTTCTCCCAGTGTTGGTCCAAGTTCCTTTGCAGAATAAACCCTCTACCTTTCTGCCAGGCAGCTCGTAAAAGGCGAGTATAGGCTTACTATCACTAGCACCATGACATCTGATGTTGGTAGAGCTCCGCTGCAACTCGGCCGGATTGGTACCACCGCCTTACCAATTCCTGCCGCCATAACGTCAATACTTGCCATTGACGTGTTTTGGTTCGGAGGGTATGGTAGCCGGTAAACTTACTTTTGCTCCAGGCAAAAAGCCCGACCTCAAGTTTACAACAAGATTACCACTTTTGGTGTCTCTAGGCAGTGTGAATTTCTTACCAATAGTAAATCCGTGTGTTTGTTTTAATTTAATCCTAACCTAACCATCAAAATCGTTTGACTATAGACCAAAATTAGGTTTAAAATTAGTATATCCGTTGAAGCATAATGCGATGCCCAATTATTTAATGTCTATATATATAAAAGTACAATCATTTAACTTACAGTATTTATAATTAAAGAACGGCTGAACCGATTTGGCTGAAAGTAGATAGGGATCTAGCTTAGAATCAGGAGAAGGACATAAAATACTTTCAATCCCGTTCGACTGTGAAGAAATTAATTTTGGCCAAAGTGAACGGGTGGACGAAGTTTGCCGGACCAGCTAGTTAAAAGTTATAGATAGGTTTCGTGTGACGTAAGGTTGTAAGAAAGTCAGAAACTTTGTATATTCATCATCATCATCAGCCGAAGGACGTCCACTGCTGGTATGGCCTCCCCCAAAGAGCGCCACAAGTCACGATCACCAGCCGCTTGTAACCAGTGACTCCCCGCGACTTTGACCAAGTCATCAGTCCACCGGGTGGGAGGTCGTCCAACACTACGTCCTCCGGTGCGGGGCCGCCACTCAAGAACCTTTCTTCCCCAGCGGTTATCGGTTCTGCGAGCAATGTGGCCTGGCCTGCCCATTGTCACTTCAACTTGCTAACTCTCTGAGCTATGTCGGTTACTCTCGTTCTCTTGCGGATCACCGAATTACGGATCATATCTCGCAGAGAAACACCGAGCATAGCTCTCTCCATAGCACGTTTAGCGACTCTGAGCTTATTTAAGAGGCCCATATTGTATTTTTGGCCAAGTTAGTTTTTATTTCTTGTATATCTTTGTACATTGTGACATTTGGACGGACGGACAGGGGAAAAAGTCGAATAAACACTGACTTAAAATATATTCTACGATTTTAATTTGATATTGAAAATTTGTAGTGTTACGCTCGCTTACCATATTCGCGACTGTGAGATCCGAGAAAAATAGTATTTAAGTGCATTCCTCGATCAAATTCCCCCCTTCCTTCCTCAAGTTAACCCCAATTATTATATTAACTTAATACCAGACTAATTACTTATTGAGGTCGACGAAACTTAAACCTTGTAGTAATTAAGTCTATGTTTATTAATAAAACGGTAATGGTTCCGTTTGCTAGTCGGCTATGGAGTACGGATCCCTAAATGACAGTGTAACGTTGGCAATCTTAGAATTTTTAAAAGTGGTATTCTTAACTCTTATAAAAGTCTTTGGTACATACTTTTTAAAATACATTTACCACAAAGCGCTTTCTGCAAAAATAGTGCTGAAGTAATATTTTCAGCTGTAACGGTTGAGAGCCTTAGAATGTTTAGTGCTGGCTGGATTTTAGGTTTCGCTTAAAAACCAGCTGCATTTGATTCGGTATTCCTTTCTTTTACACACAAGTTTTTAACCGACTGGAAAAATGAATAAGGTTATATTATATATGTTCGACTCCTATATTCTTTTTGTACGTTCATCGACTTTTCCGTCATTTCCGTACCTATTATAACGTTTTTTTATTTGAAAGGCAAAGATGTTGGAAGGCAAAGAAGCAGACGGATTTCCTGATGGTGCCCGTACGTTTTAATACGTACGGCTACGGGCTATTAATAAGTGGAAATCTCGACCTGTTTAAGTAAAGCAGGTAGAGAGCAACCACGAACCAAATTTGGAAACATTTTATGCCACTTTCGGATAATATCCGAACGATTTGGTCGTGGAATGTCAACTTTGGTCTCAACGGACCAAAGTGTCCATCCATCCACATTCGGACTGTATATCTGCTTTGTCAATCTTCCATCTCTCATTCTTTCTATGTCTTAACCAGCGGATCATGCTCTTTCCCGTTTTAACACTAATACATTCTTTCAATCCCACTCTTTCTCGAATCTCACTCTTACGAATGCGGTCGTCAAGCATAACACCTCAGACTTTCAGTAGCCCTCTTATTTCAATCGCATTATAAGTAAGTATGATACCAGTAAGGTTGTCTGGCAGAGATCGCTCTGAAGCGATAAGACCGCCTTGGTGCACCTTAAACATTATTTTAAGTGAAAGAATGTGTATTATTTTGTAAATTTTGGTGCATAATAAAGTGTATTCATTCATTCATTCATTCATTATAATGTTGTGAGTGTATAGCCGACGGTGTATTATTAGCTATCCTCATTCGCTTTGTATATCTGTTTCGTCAATCTTTCATACGGGTATGTCATTCTTTCCACATGAGCTAACTAACAGAGCATGCTCTTTTTCATTTTAACACCAACACTTTCTTTCAATCCCAATCTTGCTTAAGTCTATCTTGATCTGCCCTTTTCACCTTCTGATCTAGATACTGGTTGTCTGTGTCACATTTTAAAATAAGTAAGTATATTCACGCCCATATTCCCGAAGAAGTAGGCAGAGTCACAACCATGGCACTCACGACTAGCCGAAGACACTAAGTCCTACAATGTGATAGGTGGCAAGCCTATCGCCTACAGGGCACATATTTAATCCCAAGCAATTTTTATTAGAAAATTGGAGAATCCTAATTATCTTTTTGTTGCCCGACCCGGAATTCGAACCTGGGACCTCATACTGTCAAGTCCAACACCTGAACCGCTACAGAGGTGACATAGACAGAGGCACATTGTAATATAGACTATTACACATGTTTGTTAATAAGACGGATAAAGTTTACACGCACTCAACAACTGAAAGTGTGTATTGTCAAATGAATAAGCTAACGTTATCAGTGACGTAAGATATTTCAACAAAATTCAATTAAAACCGGTCACCTCACTCAACTGTTTCTAAACATCTTTCACTATTATTCTACGAAACTCAGTTTATCTTAGCGCATCCAGTTTCTAATTCAATTATTTTGTATAAAGACAACCCGTGTCATGTAATTATAGCAAGTCAAACTCAATAACTCAACAAAGTTCGGATTTAATATACTTAAAATGTTGTTTGCTTCGCGAATATCAGGGTATTGAAACTAAAATTGAAGCTGTGTCTGATTTTAAAGGATCCTTTAATAAATAATTTAATTTTGGTGATTTAAGATGGCGGCGACGAGTAACCTATTAATTTTTTAAGATATTTGTTATTGAAACTAATTCTTAGTATTATTTGTTTTGATATAACATTTAATTAGGTTAACTCTTTACTACGTTTAAGCATTTGTTATTTTAATAAAGTTTTACTCGTATTTATCGAAAATAACGAAAATAAAATAATGAGGTTTCCTAAAAACAATCTCAAGATAACTTTTCTGCTGTAAAAATAGATTATGAATAAAAAATAGCAATTAACTTTCGCTAGGCACCATTATTTGAAAAGTTATTTATAATTCTGAAAAATATCATAATGTTTGCTATAACATTCTGCTAACATTTATGATAAAGTAAGAAAATTAAAATATAATTTAAGATATTTATATCCCATTCATTAAAAAAATGTCTTTTTACTAGTACTGTAATGTGAGTATATCACATTTACATATTTTATGACAGCAAACGAACCGATGGCTCTTCTGTTAGTAGGAGACAATAATGGTTTATAGATAGATATTGTAAGCCTGTCGATGTTCTGTTGCCGGGGTGTTTTTAATTTTCGTCACCGTTTTCTTAAGAGCCTACGTAGTGATTACAAAATATACTTATTCCAGGGTTTATAATAATAACAGTAACATTTATTAGCATAAACAGGGTTAGAAGGACAAACAAAAAATGAGCTTGTAATCCTACATGAGATTTGATTAAGATACATACATATCTTCACGCCAAGTCCCTTACGCGGTAGGCAGAGAGTATCGAGTTCAAAAACTCATGATTCTCGCAGACCTGCTTGTCTTCCTCCACATTTATTACCCTTTTCATAAAAACTCGCCAGTTTCGTAGACTTTTAACAACACCTTTGGATAACACTCGAACGATTTGATCATTGAATTTCAACCTAGAATTTACCCACATTCGCATTTTATACCTTCATCATTGCCAATCTTTCGTCTGTCATTATTTTTACATCTCCGAACTAGCGGAGAATGCCCGCTAGTTCAGAAATTTAGTTTTTTTTTTATTATTTTAACACTAAACTTTCTTTCAATCCCATTATTTCTCAAATCTCACTGTTACGAATGCGGTCGGCGAGCATGACACCGCAGATTTTCGGTAGCGCTCTTATTTCATATAATATTCTGAGTGTGTAGACGACGGTGTATTTTTGAATTGATAATGTTTTAGTCTGCGCCAGCGATTCAATAGTCTCAACTGTGTAGTAATTATAAATTACAATCATCGCAAGGTTTATCATAATTTTCTTAGTGGGGAAACGACGGAACAAAACTGTATACATATTCTTGCAGTCTGTGTCGCCGGCATTTTAAGAGTTTCAACTATGTAGTGATTATAAATTATTACTCTCATAACCAGGTTTATCATAATTTTCTGAGTGTGCAGGCGACGGTAGTAAAACTGTTTTTAATGTTAAGGGGATTACGACATAGGATGCGATTTAAATTTGTAATTATTTATATAATATGTTTTAAAATATCACAAATATAAATGCCAAGTAAGTTCATTTCCAAGTAATTAGTATTTAGTTACTTTGAAAATTATTTTTAAAAGTTGTTGCATGGAAGCGAGATTTGTATATGTCAGAAAAATAATGAGAGTAGGATAAATGTGGTCAAAATGAGAACGCTACGTATCTGTGGTGTTACGCTCGCTGACCGCATTTGTAACATTGAGATCTAAAACGGAGTGAAATTGAAAGGTAGTGTTGGTGTTGAAATGGCATTCTTCTGTCATGTGGAAAGAATGACAGATGCTACATTCACAAAGCAAATTTAAAGATACATTCCGAATGTTGATGGATGTAGGTTTCCGGGGAGACCTAGTTTGACATTTCATGATCAAAATATCGCTTAGGTGTTATCCGAAGGTGGTGTCAGGAGTCTCCGAAACCGGTGTGTTTTAATAAAAAAGTGTAATTAATGTGAAGAAAGCCAGCCAGGTCTGCAAAAATCGCAATATATTTTTGGACTCGATACTCTCTTTCTACCCCGTAAGGGACTTAGTAAGGGAATCTACATTAAATTAGGTCCATTCGTTTAAGAGTTAGGAAACTATAGATAGACACACTAAGAAATACACGTCAAACTTAACTCTCTTTTTCCTTTGAGGGTTAAAAAGAACAATAATGTTTACAAATATGTACTAGTAACTCGGCGGCAGATGCTGACAAATCTTGCCATCAAGTTTAGTTTAGTTAACTACCAGAAAAAAAGCGAAATCGGACCGTCCGTTCAGACGAGATGAGATAACAACACATAATGGGGATTCATTTATACATATATATATAATAAACTAGCTTCTGCCCTCGACTCCGTCCGCGCGGAAGTCGGTGTTTGCGTGATAAAACTGAAAAATTAAGATTTTTTTCTACGTATTTTTCCAGGATAAAAAGTATTCCATTTTATGCCCAGGATAATAAGGTATAATTATAACAAGTTACCTCGAAATCGAACCGTTAGTTTTCACGTGATGCCTGAACATACAGAAAGACAGACAGACAAAATTTTTTTAGTCACATATTTGGGTGTGGTATCGATCCAGTAACACCCTCTGCTATTTATTTTTTCAATATTTTCAATGTACAGAATTGACCCTTTTACAGATTTTTATGTATAGATTATAACTTAAGAGAAAACAATAAAGATTATTTAATTATTAAAAATATTAAAATTACAAGCAGGGGCTTTTTGTTTTTCAATATTTTCAATGTACAGAATTGACCCTTTTACAGATTTATATGTATAGATTATAACTTAAGAGAAAACAATAAAGATTATGTAATTATTAAAAATATTAAAATTACAAGCAGGGGGCTTTTTGTTTTTCAATATTTTAAATGTACAGAATTGACCCTTCTACAGATTTATTATATGTATAGATTATTACACTCATAACCAGGTTTATCATAATTTTCCGAGTGTGCAGACGACGAGAGTATAATAGTTTTAATATTTAGGGTAAACGACATCACATGCGGCTTAAATTCAGAATTTGTAATAATTTATATGAATCTAGCGGCCTGTCCCTGCTTTGCACGGGTATAAAGTATACAAATAAACCTTTTTCTTCTACTACTTTATTAAGAAAACCGCATTAAAATCTGTTGCGTAGTTTTAAAGATTTAAGCATACAAAGTGACATAGGGACGAAGGAAGCGGCTTTGTTTGATACTATGTAGTAATATGTTACTACTAACAAGTGCTAATAGGTTATATGGATAAAATAATTTATTTTCTTATGTTCGCGATTTTTTTTAATTTGGACCTTCTGAAGACAATAACTAATGCAAGAAAAATTTAGCAAAATTGGTGCATCCGTTCAGGTGAGATATGTTTTCAACGGAAAATCTTATAGTATTAAGTAACTTTTATTTAAATAGCATAATTAAAAATAGCAGTTATTAATAACAGTGATAATAACACCTTATCATGGCTACCGTTGCGACTGCTATGGTCGTAAAGGTGGTAGTGAAATTTTAAACTGCTGCTACGTCTTTCCGTTTTGCTAGGTAGGTACATTATTAAATTTTAAATCAGTTTTTTTATTCGTTTATTTTACTTGGTTTAGTTTATTTGGTAGAGTTTGGCAGCAGCCCGCCTGAATAGGTACCACAACCTTACCTATTTATGCCTTCATACTCAGAATCGTACTACATCTTTAGTACACGTGTCTAATCCCGATATCTTCCTACGTCTTTACTTTCTAGCCTAAAAAAAGCTATATTTCCCACTATATGTGATTATTTATACACTAAGTGATACTAAATAATATTACAATGCTAGTATTTCACAATTTACATTTAACATTTTTGTAGTTTTTTATGATAATGGAAGGCAAACCATCTAAAGGATTTTCTGATGGTAAGAAAGTTAAAGTAGTGAAGATAAGGTAAAAAGGTGGTAATGATTTCTAGTTTTTTTTGTTGGTGATGTGTGGATTTAAATCTGTCAATAAATTTTTTCTTTCCTTTTTTTTCTTTCTTAATGATTCGTTAGCAACCTGAGGCCGGGATATTAGTCTACCTATATCGGGATATAATCTAGGGGAAGTCTACCGACTACCTTTTTTTATGATGTTCTAGGTATGAACATATGCATATACCTGTGACATGGGTGGCCACAGCCTTCGTTTTTATCAATTTGTTGCTTATGGAATTTTGATTTATTGGGTTATTGGTTTTATGTAGTTTTATTGATGTAGTGTTGTATGGTAATATGTTTTGGCGTCAATTGTGTTTATTTATTTTGAAAACGCAAATTTTTTTTCGCTTTGAGTTGGAAGAAATTAAATTTTCTATATACCTACTCCTGTGCTACATTTATTTAATAATATAACATGATATTTATTAATTTTATATACAATACCATTAGTAATAACGGGGCTTTTATATTTTTTTATTTTAAAATATCTTTATTTCGAATCTCTTGCGAATATAACAAAGAGTATCGTGTCGTAGTAAGAAAAGTAAGAAAAGTATCACTGAATTCTACGTTGCTAAAGTTCAGTAGGATATTTAAATTTCATACAAATTGGTAATTGAAATAGAAATTCACTTTAGGTACTGTTGAACACAAAACTGAAATATTAACATTTAGTGTAAAACTAGCTGAAGCCCGCTGGGTAACGGTCTCTCAGGAACCTTTTTTCAGGATAAAAGATACCCTGTGTATTAATCCAAGTTACTTTCTATGTGTATGCTAAATTTCATGAAAATCGGTTCGGCAGTTTTTGCGTGCAGAAACAGTCAAACTTTTGCATTTATAATATTAATATGATAGGATATACAAGTAATAATTTTGTTGGATTCGTTGAATTTGTGTGGAACTTAATGTTAATAATCCATTGATGTTCAAGAGAACCTAAAATTATCCAATTCCAATTAAAATGAATTCGAGATTCCAGAGTAACCATACTGGATTATGTTTAAATTGGTGTGTGTACTAAACTTGTAATAATTGATTGATCGTCTCATCGGTTCAGGGGTTAGCGAACACGTCAAACGCTACCCACCGAGGAGACTTAGATTCGATTTTCGACAGGTAAAGAAATTTGTTTCGTTACCCAAGGTTTTTGTTTTTATATTTAGTTCTAATTCTAAGTATTAGTATTTTATTTATAAGTTATTGATAACACTCATACTAGCAAATGCCTACTTTAGGAAAATACCAATTTGCTTCATTTGTCCAGAGATAATTAATTATTTATTTAATAGAACCTTATAGAGAAAGAGTGAGATTGAGAGAAAGTGTTAGTGTTAAAATGCGAAAGGTCATGTGGAAAGAATGACAGATGAAAGATTGACAAAGCAGATATACAATGTGAATGTGGATGGATGTATGTACCCTGGGTACATAGTACATACAACTCGGTCTGAGTTTTATATTCCACGATCAGCTCACTCGGATATTATGCAAGGGTGGTGTCAAGAGTCTCCGAAACCAGCGTGTTTGTATGTAAAGGGTAATTAATGTGAAGGAAGCCAGACAAGTCTGGTGGAAGATATGTATGTATGTATGTAGAACCCTAAATATGTAAATGGGTCCCTCTTAATTCTAGTGACAGTTTAAAAAAATATGTAATTTGAAAACCAGTCATAGCTTTTTCATTTTCAAAAGAAAATATTACGTTATTTATTTTGTATTACAAAAACATGACCAACACAAGCAATATTTTGGTAAAGCCTTACAATATTGCGGATTGAAGAAATCGAAAAGATATTACTTTTATGTATTTACAATTCAATGCAATATTTCGACTATCTTTTGAAGATATTTAATATAAAAAGACGACATATTTACGAAGATTGCTTTTTATGTATTATTCATGGGAATAATAATACCCCGAAAACCCGAGGGCAACTTTAATGTGTCGGAGAATTAATAGAAATGTTGTTTTTAATGTTTTTTTATGTGATGGGTCAGCAAATAAATTTTTGGTTCTCCTGATGGTAAGAGACAACAGTATCTTATAGACACCATAGATGTTATAGATGCGTCGCTGTCTCGTTTGATGGTAGGCCACTTGTGCAAGCTTCCCCGTATGGGTCCGGGTTCCGTTTCAGAATAGACCATCTGCCTTATTACCAGGCAGCTCTTGAAAGGCGATCATAGGCTTACCATCATTAGCACTGTGACATCTGATAGGGTGGTAGAGATTCGCAACGACTCGTATTGGTACCACCGCTTTACCTATTCCTGCCGTCATAAATTCAGTGCTTGCCGTTGACTTGTT
The DNA here is from genome assembly GCA_002245505.1 of Calephelis nemesis. NCBI lineage: Eukaryota > Metazoa > Arthropoda > Insecta > Lepidoptera > Riodinidae > Calephelis > Calephelis nemesis. The sequence goes on from NJDD01000196.1 coordinate 591,728, forward strand.
TGGAGGATCAAATAGAAGCTAAACGAACTTTTGCACGAGGCCTAACATCTCAGTCTCAGGTTGGCAACGCACCATTAATACTTTTGTTGTCTCTGAGTGACGTAAACTTCTTACCATCAGGAAATCCATCTGCTTGTTTGCCTTTTAATATCATAAAAATAAAAAATACGCTGCCCTAAAGACAGGGACATGGCAGTCATTATGGCAGGTATTTATTTGGATTTATACCCGGGCAAGGTCCTGCACAGCACTCTACAACCAGCAGTCTTGTTGGTGATGACTATAGTCGGCTTTTACGAGCCACCTGGCAGGAGCGAACCTGGTCTAACATCGAGATATAACTATATCTATACAATATCTATGGTGCCTTAAGTTAGTCTCTTACCAGGAAATCTGCGAGCTTGTTTCCCTTATTTTTCTATAAAAAATTAAATGCGTCCAACAAAATTTCACCAAGTGCCGACGATAAATATTACTTTTCTACTAAGAGTGAAATCTTCTATTCCAAGTAATGATTTACCTAAAAGAAGATCTCCACACTATGCTAATTATGTTTATGTTTTTACAGAAATAAAAATGTATGTTTTTCTATTTAAGTGTATGTTAAAATTATAAAGTAATCCTTTTAAAAATACCAATGGTTGCTAGAATTCTTTGTCAAACGAAAAAAGATGAAAGTGAATTCTTAGTTGAATGCGTTCCTTCCGACCATTAGAAGGCAGCTCAGAAGCGGTAAACTTTTGAAATGGGGATGTGACAAGCACCTTTACTCGTTAACGGCCTTCTAGTGTTCGTTAAAATGGCGGGACCAGATGACAAATCGTGTTGAAATTGCTAATAATATTTTTTAACGTTGTCTATACCATATATAAATGTTCGTCCTTCAAATAGATGAAAATACAGGGCTTTGATCAGGGCTTGATTAACATCTTTTTAGCGGCAATAACTATTTTTAATTTTCCTTTTTATTTGTGATTTTACATGCATATCTTCAAGCTAAGTCCTTTACAGGGTAGGCAGAGAGTATCGAGTGCCGAACCTCACTATCCTGGCAGAGCTGTCTAGCTTTTATAAGATTAATTACCCTTTTCGTATAAACACGCCGGTTTAGGAGAATTTTGACACCACCCTGATCTGATCTTGGAATGTCAAAATTGGTCTTCCCGGGTTACTGCATCCATCCACATTCGCACTGTATATCTGTCATTATTTCCACATACCCAAACCAGCGAATCAAATTTTGATGTTTTCATGACCAATGATTTTTTTCATTGTTTTTTTTTTAAGTTTTCAGGTAAGTATTCTTCCCAATTTGAAATGTAGTTAACTAACTCGAGAAAACATTGTTATTATCCATCAAAATATTTTAATGCCTATTGTTCTCAATACAATTTTATTATTTTATCACCACTATGATCTAATATTACAGTGTTAGCGTTGACTACATGAGGTGCAGGATTCAATTCCTTGGTTAAGCAACTCCAAATGTGTTTATTTTTTTTTTAATTTCTTAATAACAGAACGCCTTGGATTAAATAAACGCCCGGTCACCTAAAAGCGGGTAACCAGGGAATGAAGATACCTAATACAACTCAAATACAATTTTCAAAGCGAATCTTACACTATTTAGGCGCTATAGAATTACATGTTTTACAGTACAAACTATTTTTATGCAATAAATCCATAAGGCTCAAATTCTGAATTTAATAATAATATTACAAAATGGCTACTTTTTTATTTTAATTTATTAATTTAAAAATTACCCTTCTTATTAATAAACAAGTAATAAAATGCTCCAAGGTTCAATCAGGTATTATAGCCTATATTGCAATTTAATACAGACTAAAAGTACAAATTTAAAAATCGTTATAATAATTATGATTCTGACAATAATTATGCGCAGTAAAACTGCAAAACCATGTCGCGATTTCATATTTATTGTTTCGAATGATAGCAAGTGGTTCCGAAATGGTCCCACATAAGTTTTTTTAACATCCTACTAATCGTCTTTGAGTTACACTTAATATTGCATCATTAATCTACATATGTTGACGACCTCAGTAATGATAACCTCGCCATCGTGACCTATTTTTCTAAAAAAGTACTATTAAAATCGATTAGCTATTGACCGAGCAATCGCGTTACAAACATACAGTTCAATTGAGAACATCTTATTTTTTTGAGTCGTTTAAAAATACAAAGCAAAAAATTTTTAGTGGTATAAATTTAAAATCTGAAGGCTATGTATAGCCGATTAAAAAATTAAAAGCAAATTTATGCTTTTAATGACATAATATTTTTTAAACAAAAAGGCCTCTGTTAATAACTCGTACATTCAGGAATTTTAACAAAAGGCCGACATTACACTTTATCTGAAAAGTCTTTTGTTAAAATGAGATATCAATTTAAATTTATTACCAATTATCATGGTCCCGCCAAACTCACGGCCATTTTGTCAGAGTGGCACAATTAATGCAGTCATGTGGAAACCACTGTCGGAAACGGATGTCCAGTGAAAGGTGTCTGAAATCGAGCAAGAATAGGTGCACTAAATACTTTATAGCTTGGACACTACTGTAACTTTTTTGATATTAGAAGGCAAACAAGCAGACGGATTTTCTGATTGTAAGAAATTCGCGCCGCCTAGAGACACCAAAGATGATAATGGTGCGTTGTGACTTAATGGTAAATTAAATGTTGTTTATGCCTTTAACAGTTACACTCACTGAAAGCTTAATACATCTTATATATATAAAAATCTTGTGTCACGTTGTATGTTTCCAATAAACTCCAAAGCTACTGAACCGATTTCGATAAAATTTCACATATACCTATCCTTAGTTTGGTCCATCTTAAAAGATAGGATAGTTTTTATCCGAATGTTGGCGGGACGAAGTTTGCTGGGGCAGCTAGAAATTAAAAAAATATATATAGAAATAGAAAATGTCGACTTATTGAATAATTAAAATATAAATGACATTTCGGAGTGCGTCCGCTAAAAACCTACGAAATTAATAAAAGTGTTATAAACGAGATTATTATATATTTACGACATAAAACAAAACATTACGCTCAGACAATCTTAAATGGCAAAGTTTCAAAGAAAAAATGCCCTGAACAATGAAAATGAATAAAAATGTTATCACTAAGCGCGGTGATTAACTTGAAAAAACATAAATTCAAAACTTCAAACATTTTACTGAATATTCTGGAACTCGGACCATTTATAATAAATTTTATTGTCATAAGCTTATCGGATGAGCTTCTGAAATTAGGGGGTGTTAGTGGACAAATTAATTTATAAAAAGTATCTTCACGCCCATATCCCCGATGTGGTAGGCAGAACCAGGTTACCCCCGACTAGCTGAAGACTTTAAGTCCCACAAAGTGATAGATGGCAAGCCTGTCACCTATTTTTTTATTGGAAAATCAATTTTTTCTTTTTGTTGCCCGACCCAGGAATCGAATCCGTGACCTCATGCAGTCAAGTCCAATTCCTGAACCGCTAGACCACAGAGGCGACAATTAATTTATAAATAGAGGTTTTAAGCGGTTTCGACTAATATAAAACCGTTACATTGATAGTTTATTGTAGACTAGCCGATCTGGCGAACTTCGTACCGCTTGCCATTGTTAGCAACTGACAGTCTGTATGGGAAAAACTAAACTGTATCTAGTTTTTTTTTTTCCAAAATTTTTTTTTAGTTTTCTCTTTATTTAAGTCTTCCCTTGAAGATAACAAACTCAACACTAAGAAACCATGCCGAAGGGAAATAGAGATTCATTTTTATATATAACAGATAAATGTATCGATTCCTGAAGAGGTAGAAAGAGTCATAATCAAGATGACTTATATGACTAAAAGAAGACACTGCGTAATAGGTGGCAAACCTATGACGAGGTAGGCAGAGACACAACCGGGGCACCCACGACTAGCCGAAGACACTTAGTCCCACTAAGTGATAGGTTGCAAGCCTATCGCCAACCGGGCACATATCCAATCCCGAGCAACATTTTTTTTTGGAAAATTGGAAATTTGGAAACTATCCGGTTGGCGATAGGCTTTCTACCCATCACATTAAGGGTTTTAGTGTCTTTGGCCAGTCGTGGGTGCCCTGGTTGTGCCTCTGCCTACCTCCTTCGGGGATTTGGGCGTGAAGATACTTTCTTTTTTTATAAATGATACGAAAACAGTATTTTTTTGAAATTTTAAAATATGAATATTTAGAAGTTTTAGTGCCAACAATGGCAAAAATCAAATAAAAAAGAACTAGTCGAAATTTATGGCCTTGACTGTACATAATATCAAAAATTGGTTGAAGAAAATATAAAATCGCTAAGTCCCAAAACTACACTTTGACCACTAGATCACAGAAAAGTGACGTATAAAGTTTTACTTCATTTAAAAATATGAACATTTGGAACTTTTACCCAGCGCCAACAATGGAAAACGTAAAAAATAAAAAGAACAGGTCTATAATTTGTGGCCTCGATTGTACATAATATCAAACATTGGTAGAAGAAAATATAAAATCGCTAAATCCCAAAACTATCAAGCGAAACGAGCAAAGCTAAAATTGACTTACAATCCGAGTGTATGAAACAAAAACCATCCGACCATACACTCTCCATTTTCGGCATCCGACGAAAATTTTATAAGAATGATAAAATAATCCCTTGCTACAATAGTTCCGCCTTATTTCCAAAACGTCCCAACAAATATCAGAAAGATCCAGCTATATTATTTGCAACTTTACATCATCGTGATTTTAAATAATATTCACCATTTTATCAAAATTTAGGTTTGTTTTTTTTTTGTCCAAGGTTAAGGTTCAAAACGAAAAACAGAAATCTTTCTGTATCTTTACACCCGTATAAAAAAGGAGGTAGACAGAGGTGCAACCTGAGCACCTACTAGCCGACTACTAAGTCATAGTGTGATAGGTGGCAAGCGGTTGGCAATTGGCAATAGGCAAACATTTTACTTGACAAAATTAAATACACATTGCACAAATTATTTACTACGTAAGACTGGGTGTCCCCGGTTAAGTTCGTACTATCTGCTCTGTTCCTTGTAAACTTTTCTGTATTATTTTTTTATCCTCCAATAGTTATACCGATATTCACGTCTAAAACGGATCTAACAACCAAAAATTCTTGAAATCTTTCCAGAAATTCTCGAGTTATGAAAGCTGTAATGAGTCAGGTATCCACGGAAAAGTTTGTATGTACGTATGGATGTTTATTACTCTTTTATGCTTGAATGGCTGAACGGGTTTGTCTAAAATTTGGGACACAGAGAAAGTCTGACCTAGATTAACATATAGACTACCTTTAATCTCAATTGCATGACTGGTTTCTGTAAAGCATTTTTGTTTATACGGGTCATACTAATAATAATATCATAATATTCACGATATTATGATTGTCACTCGACACTCTCTGCCTATTGCGTAAGGGACTTGACGTGAAGATATGTATGTATGTACTAAAATGCTACAAACAGAAATTGGCAGTCGATAGATGTCTACACCGTTTGAACTCTTAAAACTTAAGTTTAAAAACAGTGTATATTTTTGACTTCAGATGGTGAGTCCTAGGAAATTATGACCACATATTATACTCTACAAATTGGTGATTTCAAAGATTTGATATTTTATAAAAGCAATTTTATGTATTATTTTAT
>NJDD01000196.1:597591-607705 GCA_002245505.1 Calephelis nemesis
TGGTTTCGATTTAGATTTTTGTTTGAATGTTAAGTCATCAAGTGGTTCTTAGCTACATTGCATATTGATTTTGTAGGGGCTTATGGAAAATTTTAAACTTTAGTGTAAGTAATTTATATTTATATTTCTAATATTTAAATTCTACAAAATAGGACATTTTTTTTAATGATATTGGAAGGCAAACAAGCAGACGGATTTCCTGATGGTAAGAAATTCCCGCCGCCTAGAGACACCAAAGGTGGTAATGGTGCGTTGCCAACCTGGGGCCGGGATCTTAGACCTCGAGCAAAAGTAAGTTTACCGGCTACCTTACCCTCCGAACAGGAACACGTCATGAAGTTATGGCGGCAGGAATAGGTAAGGCGGTGGTACCAATCCGGGCGAATCGCTGCGAAACTCTACCACCTAGTAAACCAGTTAGTGCAAGTAATTTATATTTCTAATATTTAAATTCTACAAAATAGGACATAGTTATATGTTTTCACGAATCCGACTTTGTTTTATAGATAAGAAAACACAAATTTACATTAAATAATGAAAGAAACCTTAATTTCCCGAGATTGTAGCCTGAGATTGCTTTTAGGGTCTTAGGATAATTAAGGACATTTTCTCTTGTTTGTTAAAATATTAAGCGAAATAGCTAATGTCTTAAACTAAATACAAAATAATAGATGTGCCAGATAAACATTTACTTACATAAATTAAGAGGATAGTATAGCGAGTATTTATAGGAACGGAATGCAAACAATTCAAACGCATGAAAACTTTCGTTTAAATATTATGTCATCGTGGTTTAGCGGTCCAGGCATTGGACTCGACTTTTTGAAGCCCCGGGTTCGATTCCCGGTAAAGAAAATGTGGTATTTCCAATTTTCTAATATAAAAGTGTTGCCCGGGATTTGAATTGTGCCCGGTTGGCGATTAGCTTGCCACTTACACGTTGTGGGACTTAGTTAGGTACTTAGGCTAGTCGTGGGTGCCCTGGTCATTCCTGTGTCTAGCCCTTCGAGGATATGGGCGTGAAGATACAACAAAAAAATCGTTAAGTACGTATTTTATCCGATAAAACATTAACCGTCATATTATTACATGAAAAATAAACACTCGTTTAACAAGTGTTTTACTAATCATTGTCTAAAATTGGATTCTCATCCAATAACATGCAAACATGTCAGTGTACAATTAAACAGACTCCTAATTTTTTTTTTATGTTAAGACGGTAAATACCCAACTCAGACTTCAGTAACAAGTTGTTCGTAGTTTCATATAGGCTACACCGTTTTTGACATCAGTTGAAAATCAGATTAATTACCTAATAGTAAGCTAAAGACGACGTCTATTTACTGAAAAGGGCGTAATACTACTTTGTCAAATTAAGCCTGGGAAAGTAAACTTCTTGTGTAAGTAAATTCACCGGCTCGCCTTGTCTTTATATCAAAATATAACAGTAACATACTGAAAATATTAGTCTAAAAATATATTATGTTTTTTAATCGGTTGTACTACAAAGACATAATATACACACATACATACATCTCTTACTGCATATGCACAGTGTATCGAGTACCAAAGGTCGATTTTACTAGAGTTGCAATAGTTACAGGTTTTCTTCTATCCAAAATATTTTAACCCTTACTAACTCAATAAATAATACTAAGCAATAAATAAATAATTAATATCTCTGGACAAGTAACACAAATTGAATCTATCCTCAAAGTAAGCAAATTATATTGTGCTGGTTTTATGGGTGTTAGTCAACGATACTAATACATAGAAATACTTAAATAGATACCAGAATAAATTTAATAAACACCCAGACCAGGAAATGCAGACATCCAAATGTTCATCACACAAATGCCTGCCCCCGTCGGGAATCGAACCCAAGGTTCCCTGTGGGTCAGTGTGGTTAGGCGTTTACGCTAGCCACTCGACCAGCGAGGCGTTCAATAAAATGTTAAAGGCTCAATAAAAAATTTACCTATAAGTTAATCATCAGACACTAATACCAGCTGATGTTTTTAGGACCGCGGCTCAGGATAAATATTATGCACGTTTTCCCTAAAATACGTTTTGCGTCAAAATATTAGCTTAAAAGAGTAGCTAATATCTTAGACTAAATAGAAAATAATAGATGTTCCAGACAACCGTTTACGTAGATTAAGACGATAGTATAGCGAGTGACGTTTTTAAAACATACTTGTATAAACACCAAAATTTTAAATTCTCTATTTTTTTAAAATTTTAAAACATGTTTACCTTTTGAAAACACAGACACTGACTTTATCGTACATTAATTTACATTTTATTTCAAATCCATTGCTCTGGTTGTTTTTTATATCCATAGAGAAGCATATGATGGTAAGACCTCTTAATACATATTTGTCACTTCTCTTTGTTTCATTAAACTATTAAAGTCTTGATCTCAACTAATTTTATTTACTTACATGTACATTAACTACACAAAATATGTTGACTATACATTCATAATAATATAATATCCACATGTTAACATTAAAATTACAAAAATCGGAGAGCTATATACCCTAGTAAAATCTCTGATTGAAATATAAGAACTCAATAGATGTTTAACTTTTTTGAACATGTAAGTTTATTAACATGTAAACCAAGGTGATAGCAATATGTTAATACGAATACGCCTTGCACCAACGTCTCAGAGCTAATTAACCTAATTTAAGTATTAGATTTAAATATGGGGGCTTTCTGGAGGTTAAATTTAAAGCCAGGATGCTTCCGATTTATTTATCTAAGGATAAGCTTCCATTAGATATTGTTTTAGAATTACATACTACTAACATATTTTGCTATTACTACTGGTGTGTTGCCAAACTGAATCCTGGATTTTAGCCTATTGTTTAATTTAACTGGAATATGACGTTAGCGAACACAGATTTCATGATAATAGGATGAGACAGTTGTATTGTTTTGAGATCTACCTACCCTCTACGCCGAATTCAAACAAATTGTAATAGATTATTTTTATTGACAAGTCTTTAATCCGATTAAAATGTAACCAGTCTGGCTACTTTTCGCGAATACGTTAAGAAGCTTACTTGAATCGAAATACACAGCTGAGGAGATACTTAAGTATCTTCACGCCCATATCCCTGAAGAAGTGGGCAGAGGCACAACCAAACACGACTAGCCAAAGACACTAAGTCCCACATTGTGATAGGTGGCAAGCCTATCGCCAATCGGGCACATATCAAATCCCAAGCAACATTTTTTTTATTAGGAAATTGGAAAAACCCAGTTTCATTTTTGTTGCCCGACCCGGGAATCGTACCTGGGACCTTATGCAGTCAAGTCCGACAACTGCTAGACTACAGAGGCGATAAACTTAATCACTAGATTTATACAAAAATATAGGCATAGAACACAAAACCTTCTCATTTTAAAGTCGTTTAAGAGCCTTGTAAATCAATGTCACACCTAGAATTCAAGAATTACCAAAATTAATTCATCTTGTACTTCAAGTAAAATTTATTTACTATTTTCCCTATGAAATACTTCGAAACACTCGGATAAATTTATTGGACTTGGCCAAAGTAATTCAAAGCTTATATAAAGCTTTTGCTTGGATTGTTGTATTTCTTGAAGAATTCCTTGTATTGTTTAAACTCTACAATAGGTTTACATTAAAATCCCTGGAAAATTGTAATTCATTGTATGTTTCACAAATAGTAAGTTAATTAGTTTATTCCGTGTTGTTCTGCTGAGTAGTATAGACCATCTAACCTATTCCTGCCACCATATTTTTTTTGACAACGGAAGGCAAACAAGCAAACGAATTTCCTGATGGTGAGAAATTCATGTTGCCTAGAAACACCAAAGAGGTAATGGTGCGTTGTCAATCCGAGGCCGGGATGTTAGGCTTAGCGCAAAAGTAAGTTTGCGTAGCCCTCCAAACCGGAACACATCGTCGGTATGGTTATGGCGGCAGGAATAGGTAAGGTACCAATCCAGACGAGTCGCTGCGAAACTCTACCACTAAGTATTCCGTCATTTTGCGGTCAGGTGGGAACTTGTACAATTGGCCTAGAACTTGGTCACATGACAGCGACACACCTATAACTTCTATGTTGTCTAAAGGCCACGGTTGTCGTTTACGTTCTGGAGGATTTTTTCATGTTCTCTTTGCTTTTTTGTAGAACAGATCACCTGTCTTTCTGCAGACATCTCGTATAAGGTGACATCTGACCAGTTTGGTACCATCAGCTAACACTTCAGGCTGACAACACACTATTACCATCTTTAGTGTCTATAAGCGGCATCAATTTACTACCATCGGGACATCCATCTGCCGTTTATGCCTTTCTTTTTTAAAAGAAAACGAGAGCTTTGCACCTGACATCTCGCATAAAAACTTTAATTACTTTAGATTTTATATGACTATATCACAATATTTGTTTTTGTTATTTCTGCCTATTTGTTTATCGGTATTTTTACTAGTCACATGATGAAAACTGCTATAAAATTAATAATAACATAAATAAATCCATTTTTAATGACAATAATTTTGGATGTCCGATTAAAAATTCTGGTGTAAGGTATCTTACCTTACTTTTTTACTTTATATATTTAAATGAAGAAATAATTAACTACTTTATTACTTGCAGGCAAAGTCGAAGACGATAGCTAGTAATGTAATACAATATGCGAAATTGTGATTACGAAGGGTAAGCAAATAAAAATGTGATTTGAAAAATATATGAAACTAAATCAAATATAGTCTTGATAGAGATTTCATTCGAAATTTCGGAGGTTATATTTTTTATTCCAAAATAAGTACCTTTATGTAAATCCATTTTAATATCACATATATTATCTATCTGTTTTTCTTTTATGGTTAAACCGGCTTAGGTTGAAATAGAGATAGATAAAAGTGATTCGCCTTTGTAACATTTCTTTGAAGGCTTAGAGTGCTCCAACCATCTCTAAAATGTTATTTTTATATTATATTTAACTAGCTGTCACTTGCGGCTTCGCCCGCGTTTTGCGTAAGAACCCGTTGTGCGATCGAAATTTAAAGTAGCCTATATGTTAATTCAGGTCAAAATCCATCATTGTTCTAAATTTCTGACAAATCCGTTAAGCCATTCGATCGCGAAAGAGTAACAAACATACACATCCTTACAAACTTTCGCATTTATAGTATTATATTAGTAGGATATCATATTTATAAGTTATGCCAATTTGTGGAAATAATTCTTGTCTCTTTGTGGTCTAGTGGTATAGGTTTTGGCCTTGACTGCATGAGGTCGCGGGTTCGATTCCCGGGTCGGTCAACAAAAAGAAAATTTGGGTATTTCAATTTTCTAATAAAAAAAATGTTGCCCGGGATTGGATATGTGCCCGATTGGCGATAGGCTTGCCACCTATCACATTGTCGGACTTAGTGTATTCGGCTAGTCGTAGGTGCCCTGTTTGTGACTCTGCCTACCTCAATTATGCAAGGGTGCTGAATATCAGCTAAACATAAAGCTTCTGTGGTCTAGCGGTCCGGTATTTGACTTGGCTTCACGAAGTGTAGTGTTTCTATCCACGGGTTGTGCAACTAAAATAGAATGTGGTCAAGTGGCTAGCGTACACGACCAACCACACTGACTCACATCGAGGCTTGGAGTTCGATTCCTGACGGGAGCAGGCATCTCTGTGATAAACATTTAGAAGTCTGCATTTCCGGGTCTGGGTTAATGGTAGTATAGTTAACTAACATCCATAACACATGCATATAATTTGCTTACTTTGGGGTTAGATTCAATTTGTGTCACTTGTCCAGGGATATTTATTATTATTTACTTATTTATAAACATAACTTTGTCCAGGATCCAACCCGGGACCTCAAGAAGTAAAGTCCAACGCCGGACCGCTAGACCATAGAGGCGATTTTAGGCTAATGTGTTACTAACTTCGCGGTTTTATAACTTTTTTTTATGACATTGGAAGGCAAACAAGCAGATGGATTACCTGATGGTAAGAAATTCCCGCCGCCTAGAGACACCAAAGGTGGTAATGGTGCGTTGCCAACCAGAGGCCGGGATGTTAGGCTTCGATCAAAAGTAAGTTTACCGGCTACCTTACCCTTCAACCGGAACACGTCAACAGCAAGCATTGATGTTATGGCGGCAGGAATAGGTAAGACGGTCGTACCAATCCGGTCGAGTCGCTGCAAAACTCTACCACCTAGTAAGATGTCACGATGTTAGTGATGGTGAGCCTATGCTCGCCTTTTACGAGCTGCCTGGCAAGAAGGCAGATGGTCTATTCTACAAAGGAGCCCGGACCAACACGGGAAAGACACGTTTTTATATTACTAAATTAAAAAAAACACATTTTAAGATATCCGATCTGGAAGTCAAATCCCTATATAGTCGATACTAATACAGGATTATTAAACCACAGAGGCTACCAAAATAAAATATAAATATGACTACCCTGTACAAATATCCTACAGTGTTAATAGTGTATACCTTTTTATGAAAATATTCAGCTACATAGAGGTTTATGGGCCTAAAATAAACATATTACTTTTTATCCAGCAATAATACGACGATTTTCGTGGGATTTATTTTAATATTATGACCCCGTTAAAACTATATGCTTTACTAAGTATAATCTAATAGCAATTTCATTATTTTTGTATTATATTGAATCAGGTGCTACTTTGCGGAAATCCATTATAACAGACGTAAAATAAGCCTTTAATTTGCTAATTTCGCGTGAGCAGTGTATTTATTGTGGCAAATAGTCTTCCAAATGACACAGAATGTGACAAGCCTAGCTAACGTTGCCACGGTCCACCGCCGCGATCAGGACACGAATAAAAGAAGAATTCGGGTAACAATATAAATTCTCAAGGCTTCGCATGTGACAACCCTACTTAAACCTCCGTGACCAGATCACGAATAGAGTCCGAACTCTGGAAACAAAACCACTTGTCACGTCCTTCACCAACTTTCGAAATTTTGAAAAACTTAACAACTTCTTGTGAAATTAGGGTCCTGGATAACAGAAATGGTTAGCCCTTAAATAGCTATAGTTTTTATTTTATTATAATTGATTTATTATTATTAACTTTAAAATTATACCGTGGGAATCATGTTACTTTGCATTGATTTTGCATGAATGTTTTAATTTGGTACTTGTATCTTCACAGCCATATTCTCGAAGAAGTAGGCAGGGGCACAAACAGGGCACCCATGACTAGCCGAACAAACTAAGTCCCACGATGTGATACGTGGGTGATGCACGTTATTTTAATAGAAAATTGAAAATACGCGTTTTGATGTTTTTTGCTGCCAGACCCTTGGATTAAACCTGGGACTTTAAGAAGTCAAGTCTGAAGCCTGACCGCTAGACCACAGAGATAAAGGTTATATTGTCAACCTGAAGCCCGGATGCTTAATTTTAATTGATTTGTTTTTATTAACTTTGAAATGATGCTATGGGTATGTATTAAGTCACTTAACATTGATATGGCATGAATATTTAAATTTAGTACTTGTATCTTCACGCCAATGTTCCCGAAGAGTTAGGCAGAGGCAAAACCAGAGGCATCCACGACTTACGAAAGACACTAAGTCCTACAACATGATAGGTGGCAAGCCTATCGCCAACTGGACACATATCCAATACCGGCAGCGTTAATTTTATTGGAAAATTGAAAAGATACATTTCCCATTCTTTTACGGGATCTCAAAAAGTCAAGTTTGACGCCAGACAGCTAAACACCAAAGGCGATTTTAATTTAGTTTTTGATACAATAATATTTCAATTTACATATTTGCATTCTTAGTAATTAAATGTAAATGAATTTTAGTTTATGAAATTAAAAAAAAATATTGTATCCCATCAGCGTTAATTACGATATACAAAATACATGTTGTAAGCAAAAAATAAGTGAATAAATGAAATAATAGTGCAACTGATAAAAGCAGTGAAAAACCACTATTCGTACAATATTTATTTACCCGTATCAGAACGGAAAAGTTCATTTATAATAATTGCGATACACATCGTTTAGGAGACAGGAAATAGGAGAACCGTCTTGATATATGATGCCGGAAGTATGTTGAGACTTCCCTTTTACCGATTTGTAATCTAGATGAAATGTTTCTTACGTTTTTCTGAGATTTGTTAGAATGAGAGTATAACTTTTATGTACAAATTATAGTAAAATAATATACGATGTAAATATTACATTTTTAACCTTTTGGTGCTTATACTTGACATTGTGAGGTCCAGGGTTTGATGTCAAGTTGCAAAAACAAAATGTGTTTTTTTAATTTTTTCGTAAAAACAACTTTTGGAAATACTTAGTTGGCAATAAAGCCTATTGCCAACTAACTATCTTAGTGTGGATTTAAAGTTTTCGGATAATTAACTATGGGGGTGTGTTACAGACATCAAATTTGATACTTGGTTTCATTGACTAGACACTTCACTTCATTGATGAAAAACGGAATAATTTAAAATTCTTGAATCCCCAAGAAGCTCAAACATTTTAAATAAAATCCGTCTTTTTTTTGAGTTACAAACGTGAAACTTTATTTTTTTGTTACTTATTAAAAATGAGTAGATACGTACTTAAGGGTTTCTGGAAATTCTACCCCTAAGGGGGTGAAATAGGGGTTAAAAGTTAGTATGGAAGACCATCATTTTTTAAGATAAAAACATGAAACTTTATTTTTGGAATACTTATTAAAAATAAGTAGATACGTATTTAAGGGTCTCTGGAAAATTTACACCTAAGGGGATTGAATTGTTAGTGGGTTTGTTAGTGGTTTGTTATAACCAGTAAATATATTAACTGCCACGCGAGCAAAGCCTCGGGCGGCAAGTTACATCGTTAAAGAACGGTTATTCCTGGCATAGTGATGTAAAAATATTTTTTACGAAAAAAGTCAAATTTAAGAAATAGAAATGCAACAATGAGTTTTATTATCTCTTGTAAGTATATAAACATATTATAATTTCGATGTTACATCCTCGAGATTTAAATAACTCATGTAGTCCGTTGCTCTATCTACCACATCACCACACACTTTAGGTCTTTGTTTCACTAAAAGAAAAATAGTATTATATGTTTCACCTACCTACCGTCGAGGGCGCTGTCATACCCAACCTTCATTCGTGTTTTGTGTGTCACATCAACTACACAGTGCAAAATTAAAAAGTTAATTATTACATTCGTATATCAGTATTAAGCTAAAATGAGGAATAAATAATGTATAAGAGATAAAAGTGTTGACGAAATAATGTGTAAAATAAGGAAATTAGAAAAAATAATCCATCGACCGCGACGACCAAATGTCGTTGAGTTTTGCTAGCGAGAAAAGTGATGCTGGTGATACAAAAGGTCAGGCTGGCATTTATTATTTATTTAAATTAATGCTTAAAATTGTTATCAGTGTATTTAAATATAAAAATCAGATTTATCTGAATAGCAAAAATACTTTTTTCGAAGTACCCACATTTTTGCAAATGAAATATGTTGTATTATTTCCTCAGTGATGGTACGTGATATTATCCGGAAACATTTTTTAATATCCTTTCCTTAGTGATGATACGAGATATCATCCGGAATGGTTAATGATTTCACAGTGGTGACACGTCATGATGTCATCCCGAAATCTTACCCTCTTCCTAATGTGGTGGTACGAGATATCATCCCGGAAGTAGGCTAGTAATGCCAATATGAATGTAAGCTCATATTAAGTTATGGAACTGAGAAATCGAGCTGGCCTCCAGACTTTGAACAATTTCTTTCGGAGGCGAAGTTTATTAATTTTATTATTTGGCAATAAATTACAAAATTCCGTTATTTACCAACTTGAGCCAATCGCCACAGTCAATTTATCTACTACTAGCTGTTACCCGCGGCTTCGCCCGCGTAGTCTACTAATTTGATATTTAGCTCTCCAACACTGCCCGTTAAAATTTTAAGATAAAATGTAGCCTATATCGCTATCCAAAGTTTTATCTATTTTTTTAAAAATATTAAAATCAATTCAGCAATTTTGCCATCAAAACTGAACATACACTTTCTCTTTTCTAATTTCACCTCAGATAAATAGTAGGAATACGTTATTTT
>NJDD01000197.1:0-17415 GCA_002245505.1 Calephelis nemesis
CAACAGTTACACTGCTTACGCGGAATTAGCAAATTAAAGGCTTGTTTTACATCTGTTAAAATCGGTTGTCTCTTATTAATGTCAGTCTATCGAATGAAACGCCTGAGCAGTGTCAAAATCGATTGTCTCTTATTTACTACTGACTCCAAGCTGTTGACGAAACCCCACGATGAACGAGCCTTAGCAGAAATGCTACGTTTAAGAAATCTTATTTCCGTTGAAGAAGAAATCTAATACTCGTTCATCGTTGGGTATATTTATGTATGTTTTAAGTTTTGACTCTGCACAGAGAGAGCACTACTTGGATTATACCACAATTTAAGCACTATTAACATTTTTTAAAGTCAATAGAAACCCTAAGCTTGCCCATTTTTTTTAATAGTTTCCTCGATTTCTCCAGAATCTCTTCATCAGATCCTGACTTCCTTGCCATGACACTACGTTTTCAAACAAAAAAGAATTATCCAAATCCGACAAGCTGTCTTCGAGTAATCGCTGAAAATGTTCATCATTAGGGATGCTCTTCATCATCAGCTCATCATCATAAGATGACGATTTTTGTACGTACAATCCCTCTAAATTGATAAAAAGTCAAGAAAAACTCCATGCTTCCATACATTTTTTCAGGAATGCCTTCGATTTAACCAGGATGCCATCATCAGATCCTGACTTCCTTACCATGAGACTACCTGTGAGGTACACCTTTCCAAACAAAAAAAGAACTGTCCAAATCAGACTAGCCGTTTTAGAGTAATCGCTGAAAATGTCCTTTAGTAGGGATGTTCTCTATCATCAGCTCATCATCATAAAATTACGATTTTTATAGGTAAAATCCCTCTCAATTGATAAAAAGTCAAGAAAAACTCTGTGCTTCCATACATTTTTTCAGGAGTGCCCTCGATTTCACCAGGATGTCATCTTCAGATCCTGACTTCCTTACCATGAGACTACCTGTGAGGTACACCTTTCCAAACAAAAAAAGGACTGTCCAAATCAGACCAGCCGTTTTAGAGTAATCGCTGAAAATGTCCTTCAGTAGAAAATGTCCATCATCATAAAATTACGATTTTTATAGGTAAAATCTCTCCCAATTGATAAAAAGTCAAGAAAAACTCTGTGCTTCCATACATTTTTTCAGGAATGCCTTCGATTTAACCAGGATGCCATCATCAGATCCTGACTTCCTTACCATGAGACTACCTGTGAGGTACACCTTTCCAAACAAAAAAAGAACTGTCCAAATCAGACTAGCCGTTTTAGAGTAATCGCTGAAAATGTCCTTTAGTAGGGATGCTCTCCATCATCAGCTCATCATCATAAAATTACGATTTTTATAGGTAAAATCCCTCTCAATTGATAAAAAGTCAAGAAAAACTCTGTGCTTCCATACATTTTTTCAGGAATGCCCTCGATTTCACCAGGATGCCATCATCAGATCCTGAGTTCCTCCTTATGGGACCACCTGCGAAGCTTACTCTTCCAAATAAAAAAAGAATTTTGCAAATTAGTCCAGCCGTTTAGAAATGATCGCTGAACATACATAAAAAAAAAATATCGCTACGAATTGATAACCTCCTCCTTTTTTTGAAGTCGGTTAAAAAGCAAAAGAAGACCACTAACTAGCTGAAGGATTGTACTATGAAACACAATAAATTTACTAATCTATGTTATTAATTAGTTAGGCAGCAATTATCTAGCAGTCTATATTTTTTTCACTAGCTGGTGATGGGATCTTCATATCTATATTTCTATCATTAAGAATATAGCCATGGGACCCAAATTTATGTAGATGATAACAGTAGCAATGCATTAGAGGTAGTTTTAATATCATGTAATATCAAATGAAATGAATGATACGCCTCTGTAGTCTAGCGGTTCAGGTGTTGGACTTGACTGCATGAGGTCCGAATCCCGGGTCGGGCAACAAGAAGAAAATTTGGGTTATTCAATTTTCTAATATTAAAAAAAATGTTGCTTGATATTGGATATGTGGCCGGTTGGCGATAGGCTTGCCATCTATCACATTGCGGGACTTAGTATCTTTGGCTAGTCGTGGGTGGCCTGGTTGTGCCTCTGCCTACCTCTTAGAGGATATGGGCGTGAAGACACTTTTTTTTATCAAAGTAGGAAAAAAAACAACATTTAATTTGCGTATGCTACAAACATTCAATAAAAGTACAAATAATGTGAGTTTATTCAGATCTAAATAACATCATTCCTGCAGTCAGTTAAAAATGTTGTGTTTATTTATCGTGTTAATTTCAACAGAAAAACACTCAATTCAGGACATATTTAACTTGTACTGTAAATAACAAAATGGAATAAATATTTGGAACTAAATGTTTGTACTTTTAAAATATTCACGTTCAAATTCGATACATGTCAATTTGGTGACTGCTATAAAAATGTTTTATGAATTCAACTCTCCATAGACATTTTTCACTTTGTTTCTATCCATTTATTTTCTATATTGCCGGCGTAAAGTTAGTCGCTTTTATGAAACTTTATGGAACTTTGAATTGTTAAAACTGTAAATACAAGGAATAAGAATCATCTTGCTGTGTATGTCTCCTTTTTACAGTATAAGTGATTATTTTACTGACTAGTGTATAATAACTTCGTTACATCACATTAAACAAATATAAATTACATCAAATTTAAACTTTATGAGAAAGGTTACTACAAGTTTCTAGAGTAGTAACTGACAAAAAACATTCACTCCAATATCTCACCCTATATTAAAATGATAGCAATCCTATCCTACTAATGTTATAAATGCGAAAGTTTGTCTGTTTGTTTGTTTGTTACTCTTTCACGCAAAACGTGCTGAACAGATTTTCATGAATTCTATAAAGTTTAAAGAAAGAAAAAATTTCGCCCCAGACAGGATTTGAACCTCTAACTTTTCGTCTCAAGATTTTCATGAAATTTGGTACACACATAGAGGGTAACTTGGATTTACATATAGTTTTTATCCCGAAATAGTGTACCTGTGGGACCACGCGGGCAACGCCGCGGGCAACAGCTACTACTAACTTTATGTGTAAGCTAGTTTTGATGAAATGAGAAAAATGAGAAAACACAAGTACTTTTTTACTAGAGTATAGCTCATGTATCTAGCGATGGTAGATTTCAAGATTATTTAGACACACAGCAAAAACCGCACCACACTTACCTAGGTGGGAAGGTACTTCCGTGTACCTACTATTTCGTGTCGTTTAGAAATAAAAAGTAAGTTAGTAGTATTAAAAAAGTACTGTTTTGTACCGAGTTGAAGGGTCATGTTGTCGGGGAATTTGCGTAAGTATTTACATCTCACTCTCAGATCTCTAACTATCGGAAACATACTTTTGAATTTCAAAATCCATTTAATTGATATTTTATACGACTTATTAGAACCAGCATTGCATTTGCAACTCACGTCAGAGACGTCCATGAGAACATACCCTTATTTTTGTTTAAACTATAAAAAAAACTATCCAGAATAAGAACGTGCTCGGTCGTTCAACGTATGTAATACGTCACGATCGTCGGTCATGTGATAGATGCGTTTGTTTTGCTATAGCG
The DNA here is from genome assembly GCA_002245505.1 of Calephelis nemesis. Taxonomy (NCBI): domain Eukaryota; kingdom Metazoa; phylum Arthropoda; class Insecta; order Lepidoptera; family Riodinidae; genus Calephelis; species Calephelis nemesis. Next base: position 3,568 of record NJDD01000197.1, read on the forward strand.
TCTTTCGTCATTTGTTTTGATTACAAGGCAAGTCTTGTTTGATGAGGCATGTGCTTAAAACAGATAAAAATCGTAATGTACGTTTTTATTTTTTTATGATATTGTAAGGCAACAAGCAGACGGATTTCCTGATGGTAAGAAATTTCCGCCGCCTAGAGACACCAAAGGTGGTAATGGTGCGCTGCCAACCTGAGGCCGGGATGTTAGGCCTTGAGCAAAAGTAAGTTTACCGGCTACCTTACCCTCCAAACCGGAACACGTCATGACGTTATGGCGGCAGGCATTGGTAAGGCGGTGGTACCAATCCGGTTGAGTCACTGCGAAACTCTACCACATAGTCAGGTGTCGCGGTGTTAGTGACAGTAAGCCTTCGCTCGCCTTTTACGAGCTGCCTGGCAGGAAGGCAGATGGTCTATTCTTCAAAGGAGCCCGAACCAACACGTGGAAATGTAACGTAGAACCCTTACCATGAGTTAACGGCGCTATATTCGTTAGCTTTTCAAACTTTGAATACAGAAAACATGTCTATCTGAAACTGGTAAAGTAAATGAATCTGTCTATATGCATAAAAATTAATGTACGTAAAAAGTAATGATGTAAAATCCGAGTACATTTGCAGATATTCGGGTAATCTCCCCAATTTGACCCCCCAAAACATTTAAACGGCTCAACCGATTTTAATCAAACATATCTAAGAACACTCGCACATAAGTTACCTTTAATACAAACCTAAATTTAATCACTGCATCCGTTTGGGAGTTGTGATGCCACAAACAGACTGACACACAGACAGACAGACACGTCAAACTTATAACACTCCTCTTTTTGGGTCGAAGGTTAAAAAGCGTTCCCATGGCCCTAGAACCGGGCGAAGGGGAGACCACCATATTGTGATTTTAGTAGGATAGTAGCAATTTTGTAGGATTCCCATATAACCCTCATAAATTCCGGTCACTTTAGCTTAACTCTATTAGAATTTTCAAGAGATAAAAAAGGACATCTTTCGGCTAGTATTAACATAAATAGTAACAAAGTTATATATAATATAATATACATCTAAAGTTGTCTAGACATCTGGCTTATATGGTGTAATAATTAGCACACGTACATACATATACTCATAAATGAAACCTATAATATGTGCCCGGTTGGCGAAATCATTCTAATTTTCAAATCAGGCTGTAAATTTGAAAAATCAAACTATCGTCCCATATCAATATTGCCTACTCTTAGTAAAATATTCGAAAAAATAATATTTAACCAATTAATGTATCATTTTGCAAATCACAATATTTTTCATCGTCGACAATACGGATTCACTAAGGGTAGATCGACCCAAGACGCAGCAATGAAGCTAATCACAAGAATTTATAATGCATGGGAGAGGTCATGTGATGCTATTGGTATTTTCTGTGATCTTTCTAAGGCCTTTGATTGCGTAGAATACCAAACTCTTATTCGGAAATTAAAGTTTTATGGAATTCGTGAAACTGCTCTCAGACTTATGGATTCTTATTTAACTGATCGAAAGCAAAAAGTTGCTATAGATAATGTTATATCTGATGGCACAGCAATGACGTTAGGAGTGCCTCAAGGTTCTATTTTGGGCCCTTTATTATTCTTAATATATATTAACGACCTTCTGTTTATGGTAGAACAACTAGCTGAGATTGTACTTTTTGCCGACGACACGTCTTTATTATTTGACTTACAACGTAAAGAAATCAACTGCAATGCAATTAATCATACCCAAGAACTAATTTCAAATTGGTTTTCTGTTAATAATTTAATATTAAACTCTTCTAAAACTAAATGTTTAAAATTTACTCTTCCGAATGTAAGCTCTTTAGAGCCCAAAATTAACATTGATGATGTTGAACTTAAGCCTGTTGCAGCCACTACGTTTCTGGGGATAAATTTAGATGAAAAGCTACAGTGGCGCATACATATCGAAAAACTGGTTAGTAGGTTGAGTTCAGCTACTTTTGCGATTAAAAAAATAAGATCAATGACGAATGTTGCCACAGCCCGCTTAGTATACTTTGCGTACTTTCATAGCATTATGAGCTATGGAATATTGCTCTGGGGATCAGCTGCTAGTCTTAATTCTATATTTATTATACAGAAAAGAGCTATTAGATCCATTTACAATCTTAAGCCAAGAGACTCCATTCGCGAACTATTCAAGAAAATCAATATATTGACTCTGCCATGTTTGTACATTTACAAAAATATAGTTAATGTGAACGAAAATATAAATAAGTACAAAAAATGTCAGCCATATCATATTAATTCGCGTCACAAAAATCACTTGTTGCCACCGCGGTTTAGATTACAAACTACAAGAAAATCATTTCTAGGAAACGGTGTTCGTTTTTACAACAAAATTCCTAAGGAAATAACAGACCTCCCTGATACGCAATTTAAAAGCGTAATTAAGAGAAAACTTATGGAAAAAGCATATTACAAAATCAGTGACTACATTGATGACAAGGATATTTGGACATAATACTTAATGCCTTTTTACGAATTACAGGCTCCAAACATCTCGTCACAATATTATCATTTTGTTGTTTTTTTTTCTTCTAATTAATTTAAAAATGTATATATTTTAAGTTATTTTTTAAGTTTATATCTTTTTGTTCGCTAATGAATGTTATTTTATTATTGTTTTTGAAATTAGTTTTTCATAATATTATCTAATTGCAATGTTTGTTAATGAATATTATTTGTTATTGTTGTTGACATTAGTTTTTCATAATATTAATTGTAATTATTATTGATTTGTTGTGACTTTCAATGAGAGATATTTTTTATCCTATGTTGAATAAAAATATTTGACTATTGACTATTGACTATAGGCTTGCCACCTATAACATTGTGGGACTTAGTGTCTTCGGCTAGTCGTGGGTGCCCTGGTTGTGCCTCTGCCTACCATTTCGGAGATATGGGCGTGAAGATAATTTTTTATATTTCATTTTTACTTTTTATCGATTGCAAAAGTATTTGTATTCGTATAATAAAACTATATTTACCAATCTCTGATAAAACTGACGTTTAAATTAATTTAGGAATATTTCAGCAACTTACAATAACGTTGAGTACAGACTTAGTCAAATAAAACGAACAAAAGCTTTTATTTGCATTAATTAAATAAACAGTAAAAGAGGTTATTTGTCTGTACTCAGCATTATATTCGTATATTGCGTACATAAACTGCTGCTATGTTAATACATAGTAAATGTCATTGTATGTATTTTAATAAATACATACATTCTTATCAACACAAAAAAGCTAATCTCATAAAATTCTAATTTTCATTTAATATATATCTAAAGAATTCTAACGTAAAGCTCCCCGCTGTTGTGTTCCGGCTTAACAGGTAAATTAAGCGGCTAATAACGCAAGAGACTTAATATACCAACTTCAAGGTTAGCAGCATAACATTATTTATTATTGCATAAGTAATTGCTAAGTAGCAAGTTGCTAGGTGGAATTGAGCGCCTAAATTAGAACCAAAAAGAAGAAGTTTCTTCACGCCCATATCTCCTAAGAGGTAGGGAGAGGCTCAACCAGGGCAAACATAACTAGCCGATGACACTTACTCTCAAAATGTGATATGTGGCAAAACTATCGCCAACCGAGCACATATCCAATCACGGCAACGTCACTTTTGTATTACATAGAAAATTTAAAATTTCAGTTTTAAATTTCATTTGGCATGGGTAAAAACTGCTAAACTCGCGTAAGGACGAATAAAACGGCACAGGACGCTTGAGATAATAAGACGGCGCAGGTAGCTTGCGCGAATGTTCGTGTTGTCATGTTTGCATAGCGCAATGAACGAATATTGTATTCTACCACATAAATGATAGTACATTCATACTAATGATTAAGGCAATTCGCGCAAAATTAATCCCTAACCATTCCAAAATATCAAAAATGCACAATGTTAATATTCAAGTTTTCACTTCTGCCGGAATTCGGGGAGTGCAACCCGTTAGGCCACTTCTCAAGGCTTTATACCATAATGCATCAAAACCAATACAGTACTACATATTGCAACAAAAACGGAGAGACAGTCAATATTTCGATCTGTATTTTTCGAAAATAATAAATGTTTATATTCTCTCTGTAGTTTTAATTTTAACAAACAAAACATTCACAATAAGAAATATCAAAGCAACTCATCGACAAGAAATATTTCTTTACACTAGACTTTTATTATATGTAAAGAAACATTTTTTCATTTTAAAGTAATAAAAAAAATGTTTTGTTCTAGAAATCACGATGAACTACTCCAGTGTTATCTGTGTGCTGGCCTTGGCGACCTCAATATGTAAGTAATATATGACATAGATTTACATAGTTTTCGTAATGTACTCATACATTTATTGTTTTTGACATGAACATGTTAAGATTTCACTAATATATGTTTTACTAGTATACGAAACACGGTGCACATGTTCTCACAATAACAAATCCATTTGGGATTTCGTTATTGTGAGAAGTGATGTCATCAAGACACTAAAGATGATTGTGGTGCATTGCAAACGTGAGACTGCGACATTAAAGGGGCCATAATATAATCTAAAATACGTCAGCAGTTTACTGTTTTTTTCATACAAAGCAATCATGGATTTTGCTGACAAAAATACACAAGATTAACATGAATATGCTTTACTAGACTAGTGTTTCCAAAACACGATTCATTTCACTTTGCTCGAGAGAAAAAAATCAATAAGTTAACCCTTTTTTGAAAGCAATACGCAAATGTCTACTTTAAATATGAAAATATCGACACCAGATTTAACGTAAACATAGATAAGTACTATACCTAAAAGATGAGTGTTTCAGTTTTTATACTTTTTTTCAAATTACTTTTATAGTGTCAAAAATAGCGATTTCTCGCTTAAGACGTTTACTAAAGTAGAGCGCCATTGTTCATAGTAATCATGGAACGGGGGAGTGCGGTGATTGGCTCTTCTGGCTGACTGAGCATGGGGCCTTAAGCCTTTTGTGTAAGCTCACTTATTAATAAAACCGGAATACAGCCAATACTTGAAATCCCTATTCGCCGGTACTCCGTACCCTTTAACAGACATGGGGTATTTATTATCACTCAAATCATTCCTGCTCTAGCAGGAGAACTAAATAACTTTAACATAAAATTACATATATACGTATTTTCAAGCCAAGTCCCTTACGGGGTAGGTAGAGAGTCTAGTGATTCTAGTCTTACGATCCTGACAAACCTTTCTGGCTTCCTTCACATTCATTACCCTTTTCATACAAACACGGTTTTGGAGATTCTTGACATTACCCTCGAGAAATATCCGAGAGATCTGATCGTGGAATGCCAACCTTGGTCTCCCAATTCAAATTCACATTCGCATTGCATATGTTCTTTGTCAATCTTTCATCTGTCATTCTTTCTACATGACTGAAACAGCGGAGCATGTTTTTCTCATTTTAACACCAATATAATATTATTTTTTGTAGTGTCGAGGATGTAATGACCCCATTACCAATCTGTGATAATCAAGTATTTTAAGTTACTAGATTATTTTTATTCTGCAATTTGTCACAACTTTGTAGTAGAATGCTTTGCAATTCTTGCTTGGATTGATACCATTCGTCTTCCTGATTCTTGTTGCCAATAACATCAGTATCGAACATTGTCGTATTCCGTGCATTATGTAGGAAAGCCGGTAGGCAAGCACGTCTGGCCAATACCAGGCTATTACAGCAACAAACCAATAACAAATACCTAATCTATTTACGTGATCGACCCGAGTCTCTCACTATTAGGCGATTCACCTTGCTTACTAAGTTATAAGACAAATATACGAGGGCCAAACTGAAAGTTTTTAGAACTGGCAACTTAAAAGCATTATATTAAAAAAATAAGTTTAAATTTTGAAAATAGAACTCTTTACCAATAATATTAAGTATACATTTCATTCATTTGTCATTTGTTTTACGATTTGGCGGCAAATTGAAAATTGTCTGTCCACGTCAGAATGAATTTAAGCCGAGAAAATTTTCGTGCAATGATTTTTTATGACTTTCGATGTCATATAAGTCAACAAGAAAGTTATGATAGACTTCGATTGGCTTTTCACGATGAAGCCCCATCTCGTGCCACAGTTTACAACTGGTTTAATGAATTCAAACGTGGTCGAACTAATCTCACCGATGATTTGCGTGAGGGACGGCCTTCTACAAGATGTCTTCTTCTGAAGACAATATCAGTGTTGTGCGGCTTATGATAGAGACTGACAAAAGAGTGACCTGTCAGCAGATTCGGACAAGTCTAGGCATAGGTATGAGTCAAGTGCACAAAATCCTCCATGAACATTTAGCGGTCAGGAAGCTTTGTGCCCGCTGGATACCGCATAATTTGACCGAGGCTCAAAAACTCCGCCGTGTTGATTGGTGCCGAGAAATGATCCAAAAATTTAACGGAGGTGACTCAAATGCTGTGTTCGACATACTAACGGGTGACGAAAGCTGGATTTACTGTTATGATCCGGAAACCAAAAGACACAAGTTTGTGTTTGCTCAGTCTGTGTTTCCTTCCGAAGAGTTGCCAAATTTTGAGAAACAGTTCGGAAGACATTCTATTTATGAAAAAACTAAAACAAAAAAAAAACACTTTCCAATTTTTATTTGACACAAAATACATGATTCATGGTTATAACGTAAACATAGCATAAAACTATTTTCCACCGAGAGCAGTCGCATTCGCAGGTTGGTGACGTCATGACTCGTACTAGGTACGACATAGCGTGACAACAAAGTATTTTTGCGGACTGATTGACATTTAAAATGTTTATTAAAGAAAATGTTTCTATTTGGCAAAATATTTAAAGTGCACAGACACACACACAAAGAGACACACACACACAGACATATCAATCTTATCTTTTTCCGTCGGGTAATAAAACAATAAGATACAACAAAGAAACAACTATTCTATAAGGGGAATTACCGAAGAAAATACTTTAGAATAGAAGAACTACTTTCAATTTAGAATCAATAAAGCACCGCTAACTTGTAGTTCAGTCAGGAAAACCCGGCTTTATCACCTACGGGGAAACCGGAGTTTATAGATAAAAAGTGATTGTGTTGCCCGAGGAATACCAAACTCGAATCTTAAGTAAACTTATACAAGAGTTAAACCGCTAACTTTGCTATCGAGTTAGAAAGATTGCTAATCCTGAAGTATATAGAGTTTAACCTGATCTCTTAGTATAAGTTGTTTAGTACTCGTATTTATGTATTTATATAATAGCTTAGTAGTATTTCTATAAAATACCTATAATATAGCATACAAATTTAGATATATATTTAAATTTAGATAGATATAGATTTTGCATGGACGCAAGCATGCAAGCGTGCACGCATTATTTATAAAACGCTCTATAAAATACTATACTTAGTATTTGTACAATAGTTAGTATTTGTAGCTTTTGTAGCATTATCTCATTAGTATTATGTCATTAGTATTATATTTTTTTAAATACATAAATTTACTAGGTTTTGTATGGATGCTCGAAAACACGCAAGCATGCAAGCGTGCACGGCTTACGATATAAAACGCTCTTTGTACAACATCTAAATAGTGTTATATTTTATTAAATACATGTAATATTACATAAAATATATATTTAATTTAAATAATAATTTCATAATTTGCATAATAATTAAATAATCCACATATATTTAATAGGATTTGCATAGACGCACGAAAACACTATATAATAAAATATGTAATAGAAAATTAAATTGAAAATTTAAAAAACCCCTGACACGAGAACTTATTTTCCCTTTAAAAATTTATAAAAATGCTGCCATTCGATAAATCTCCCTACTTTCACCCCCCACAACTTTTAAAAGGCTCTACTGATTTTCATCAAACATGACTAAGAACACTGGCACATTAGTTACATTTTATTGAAAAAATATAAATTAAATCACTGAATCCGTTCGGGAGTTATAGCGAGATAGACAGACAGACACACAAGCAGACACGTCAAACTACTATTACTACTAGTAGTAATAGTATTTGAAGTGTCTGCTTAAAAGTGTGTTAAAAACATTATGTAATAAAATATAAAACGCTCTATAAAATACTATACTTGATTTGTACAGTAGCAAGTATTTGTACATTTTCTGAATAGTACTATATTTTTTTTAATTTAAAAATTTTGTAATTTTGTAATAAAATTAATGTTGCCCGGGATTAGATATGTGTCCGGTTAGCGATAGGCTTTTACAACCTAGCACAATGTGGGACTTAGTGTCTTCGGCTAGTTGTGCCCCTGCCTGGGGATATGGGCGTGAAGATAATTTTTGTAATTAAATTTTAAAGTTAAGTAAATTACTCATAATGAAATAAAAAAATGTACGCAAAGACTCTTGTGTACTATGAAAGCGTAAATTATGTATTCAGTGTAAAAATATTTATTTTTCAATTAAGCAATCCAGATTGCTCTGCCTGACTCTGAATTTGCTACTAAATTTGTTATTACAGTATTTCTCCAAGGGGATATATTTGAACATAGCTCCCAAATTTACGATTCTATTAGCATACTAATCTAGGCTTACAACTCAGCTCTGTGTATATACTAATTCAAATCAAACTTGAACAATGGATTTTTAGGTTATATCTCCAGTGCAGATGCAAAACTATAGCTTTTTGAATTATTTTTAAAACTATAGGAAGAAAAACCAGAAGATAAAAGATGTGTATTTTTACTGTGATGGGTCAGCAAAAAAGCGCATGGTGTCCTACATACACCACAGACGTTATAGGTGCGACGCTGACCTGTGGCCATGATGTTTGGCCAATTGTGCTAGTCTACTAACTAACCTACCCTCCAAATTGGAACATGACGGAGTCATTATGGAAGGAATAAGTAAGGCGGTGGATCCTCTGCAAGTTCCTCCATAGCACTCTACTGCCAGTGACTTATTAAACCTATCCGCCTATTATGAGTTGCCTGACAGAAAGGTAGATGGTATATTCTACTCATCGGAAAAATACGTACATATATACATATCTTCACTCCAAGTCCCTTACGAGGTATGCAGAGAGTATCGACTTCACGATCCTGACAAACCTGTCTGGCTTCCTTCATATTCATTACCCTTTTCATACAAACACCCCGGTTTTGGAGACTCTTGACACCACCCTCGGATAATATCCGAGTGATCTGATCGTGGAATGACAACCTTGATTTCCCCGGGTACCTACATCCATCCACATTCGCATTGCCAATCTTTCATATGCTATTCTTTCCACATGACCGAACCAGCTGAAATATAAAGAAAAATTAAACTCCGGCCTCAGGTTGGCAACGCACCATTACCACTTTTGGTGTCTCTAGGCGGCGTGAATTTCTTGCCACCAGGAAATCCGTCTGCTTGTTTGCCTTCCATTACCATAAAAAAGGGCAGAAGTCACAGGTTATCCTAAAACTTTCTTTGAACATTAAAGAATTATTTCATGTTAGCTGCAATCTGTACAAAACCTCACAGACCATAAGACAACGGCAAAACATTACACTGTCCTTTATTAATGGCCAGCTTTATGAAATCTCAGCTTGGACAAAGTTTGTTCTTTCTTTCGTTTTTATATGTATTTATAACGTTTTTAAACGGTAATACGATATAATAAGAATACAAGGTTTAGCAGTATCGAGTGAAAAGTTGAACGCAGTTTATTGAAGTTATACTTCTTTTGAAGCGTTAGGAAAAAATGATGAGGGTAAATTTTTACGATGCGCGCGCACACCGTCCTGAAAAACCGACATGATGAAATTAGCTATAGATAACATTTTAGTTTTCCAAAAAAAGGTACCAACAAAGTAAAAGTAAGGACATCTACGTATGTTTGCGTTATCTACAAATGTAAAATAAGGCATAAGATAAAATTTTACGCCGAAGAAGTATAACTTCTAACGCGTGTACATAAGTACACACACTTTTCTTTTAAATATACCTATTTAAGTGCATTTATTCATAATTTAAAAACGATAGCCAAACTTTTCTATGCATAGTAGGTATAATTATCGATACACCGTGTAAATAACAGCGTAATTATATGTAGTTGGAATTCTGTGTCGAAAACTTCATTATTTTTTCCAAAATTTTTGGATTTATTTTAAGGTATTCACTATTATTTCATTACTACTACACACACATCGACACACACACATCTCGATTTTTTCCAAAATTTTTGGATTTATTTTAAGGTATTCACTATTATTTCATTACTACTACACACACATCGACACACACACACATCTCGATTTTTTTTCATATTTAACGAAAAAAACATTTTTACGAAAAACACCAATGTAATAAAACAGCGTATTAGGTCGGCACTTACAGCTTCCAACGCGCGGCTTAATGCATATACTTTGTTCGCTATACATTGCAGGCTGAAAAACTGCTAAATATTTAACCACTTGTTTCTGCCAAAGACTGTAAAAGGAATTTTGAAGTCTGATATATCTCTAAACTACCACAGAAGTTTTCGTAACGGTGTCGATTATTTGTACGGATAGGGATTGCTTGGTTTTTTGAAAATATACAACCTGTATATTATTATATGAAATATTATAAATAAAAAATTTTTCTTAGATCTTTTGTCTGTCAGTCTATATATTTTTGATCAGGCATCATGCTGAAACTATTAGATGGATTCTTAACGAAACTCATCATGATATAAATATTTTCTTTCATAAATATTTTACATCAGGGAATTATGTATGGTTCCTGAGAAAACTTTTAAAGTATAGTAGTAATCATTTCATTAAATTTCAAATAATTCCAAAGGTGCTTTTTTGATGACGCCTGTGTAAAATTTTATAGCAACTCTTGTTAAGTTTAAGATAACGAAAAAAGTCATAACTGTAAGATGATAAGAGATAAAAAAGATCAAGATTTAGATTAAAGATTACAATTTTCAGAAAAAGATTAATAATTAAGATTAATATTAATATTTCTTACCCCGCACAACGAGGGTGGTCTTTTCAAACAAATATGATTTTTGAAGTGAAACTTGCTTAGAATCGTTGTGATTTCAAACCGGATGCAACGGAGAAAACGACAGTTAAGATACACAAATACAAAAATGTGTAGGATTATATATATTCATCTCATTCTTTTGTCGATTTACCGAAGTTTCACTTCTATCGTGTGTGAATCGCACACACACATTTTTTTTAAAGAAAGAGCGTTCTTTAAAGGTCGGCAACGTAAAGTGTAACAGATCTGTGATACCCCTGGTGTTGACGCACTTGCTCGTTTGCCTCCTTTTATATAGAAGAAAAAATATATCATAACTCTATTTAGCAGTTTATAATTGCATCTAACCCGCAGGAGGCATGTAAAAAGGGGTTTTACATATTCATTTCTCTCTATAAATAAGCAGAACGTTGAAATGGAGATAGAGCTGCCGTCTCAGCATGAAAGCTCGCTTCAAAGGAGTAGATTGTATTAACACTCGCTATGTAATTAACTAAAATACGAAGCTAATCAACGTTTCAGATGTGAATACTAAAACTTCTCAATTGCAGTGCAGTAGGTTCAGAGAACTACGGTTTAATATTAAATGTAATTTCTAGTGTTGCAATCTATATAACAGGTCGGGGCAAAAGTATTTTCGTATTTGAACTTGTTATTAGTAATCAAACCTCTTTGGCTGTACTGAATGCAAGTATCTTCATGCCCATATCCCCGAAGTGGTAGGCAGTTGCACAACCAGGGCACCCCCGACTAGCCGAGGACACCAAGTCCCACAATGTGATAGGTGGCAAGCCTATCGCCAACCGGGCACATATCCACAATCCCGAGCAACATTTTTTTTTAAATATAAGAAATTTACTGAATGTAACTTGAAAGTTTTAATACTATTTTAAATGTGACCTTCTGAAAATTGTCTTCTTCTGTATTTGAGTTTTGGCGCCATCGTGAATGTAAATGGTCGTATTTTTTTTGTAATTATTGAGTTTTGTGTAAGTTATGAGTAAAATTAGTTAATTTAGAATTTATTCATACGGAAGACATGGCCGCATGTCCAAAAGGTCTTAGTCGACCCTAGAAAGGGGCAAATTAACCTAAAAAATTACTAGTTCCCGATTTTTTACAATAGTTATTCAAGCAAGCAAAATAAACGTATGTGACAAGGAAATTCGGTACTTTTGAAAATTGAGAAAGCTAGGCTGGGATATGTTTACGCATCGTCCATACAGCCCTGACCTTGCTCTATCAGATTTCCACCTGTTTTGGTCATTGCAAAGTTTTTAAGAAGCAAAAAGCTAACCCTCTAAGAACACTGTGAATGCACCTGGTCAGACTTTTAAATAAAAGAACTTTAAAAATTCTACAGGGATGGGGTCATGGCACTAATTCAAATTCTAAATAGATTTAATTACGTAGTATAAATTTCTTTCTAAATCTAAAATTCTAAATGTAATTTACAAAAAATTAATACATTTACAATTAATTTGTAGAGATTGGTATGAGGAGCAATTAATCCCAAGCACTTCTGTCTTCTAAAAATTCTGAAATCTTTTAATAACCCTTACCATACAACTTAATTTATATGTTTTCTTTAAATTTATTAAGTGGTAGGTCTTTAATATGTTTGGGAAGAACTACCCATATGGCAACAAGTCATCGATAAAAACGGCACATACATGTCATAAAAATAAAAAAATATGCCTAAAATATTTTCTTTTGCAAATACTTTTTCCCTGACCAATTATTTAAAAATGAATCCCTATTTCCCGTGGTCACCGTATTACGCCTAAACGCTGAAACAGATGGCCCAACTTGGGTAATCCTTATTTTTTCTGTTAGCTATCATCAAGAGAAGGTTCATTTGAAAAACACGAACATTCATAATTAAGACAAGATAGCGTTTGAGGCGTCAGCTAGTATATTATCAATTAAATAATATTAATTTATTATAAGATAGAGGATCTAGATCTAAATGTAGGATAAATAACACGTTTTTTATTTCGAAGTTTTATTCTTGTAATAAGGCCAGTAGTAAACCTTATTAAAGGAATTGCTGTAGCGATTCTTATGAACTTTTTATATTAATTGTTAGGTAACAGAATACGTCTCATTGTTTCCACCTCGTTAGTCGATGGGTTAGCACACACGTAGACCAATCGCGAGGCTCAGGATAGATTCTCGACGGCGGCAGGCCATTTGTGTGATGATCATTTAGATATCTGTATTTTCGGTTCTGGGTGTTTATTAAATTTATTCTGGTATCAATAAAAACATTAGTGTGGTTCATTAACACTTATAATTCAGGTATATAATTAACTTTGGGGTAAGATTTAATTTGTGTAATTTGTACAAGGATATATATTTATGTATACCGCTAGGACCACCTTAATTATTATTATTATTAACTCTTTATTGTACACAACAAAAAAATACAGAAAAACTTAAGATTAAAATAAACATAAGTACAAAGGGCGAGCTTTTCTCAAATGAATGAAATTCCTTCCAGCCAACCCGTTAAAGGAAAACAATAAATGGAATATGTAGACCTGGTGTACAAAACTATACAAAAAAATAACTACATACTAAATACAATTACATACTGAACATAATACATACCGAAATATAACTATCTACACGAATAAAACTAATTAATAACTCTAAAAAAAGTTCTTTTAATTGTTTTTTGAAACAAACTAGGGTTTGACATTCACGAATCTCACTAGGAAGCGAGTTCCATAACCTAACAGCATGAACTGTAAAGGAGTGCGAATATGCAGCAGAATGGCTTGTGGGAAATCGCAACTGAGTACG
>NJDD01000197.1:37086-61091 GCA_002245505.1 Calephelis nemesis
ACCGGAACACGTCAGGACGCTATGGCGGCAGGAATAGGTAAAGCGGTGCTACCAATCCGGATGAGTCCGGATCCAGATGAGCTGCAATACTCTACCAATTCATTTAAAATTTGTTTCTAGCTGCTATGCCTGTAACTTTACTTCTTTTAAATAGTTTAAATGATCAATAGTGTCACTTTTGATCAGACGGATCGTTTTATATGCATACTTTTTGAAATGTGAAGTGAGACGGGTTTCTAAGGGGTCGTAGAAAAATTAATAATTCGAAGATTGTTAAGATGTATTAAGTAGTTTTTGAATATATGATACTGCGTATTTATTCGTTTATTTAGACTAGTGCTCGCCAGTTGGTCGAAATTCGACCATAATAAATTTTAATATCTTGTTGATAAGAACGCCATCTTCATTTCAAAAGACCGAGTACTTCGTTTCCAAACTTTTTAGTGCGCCTTTTTTGATCTTTTGTCGTTATTATCAACATATTTGTTTGTGTGTGTCAAATGCATGGTATTGTGGGTAATGTTTTATTTAATGATTTAATGTACTTTACAAGCATTATTATTAAACAATATTAGCGTTCTGCACTTCTCCTACACATAAACTATAAGTGTGCCAAATTTTATGCCCCTGCGTCCGCGCAATTTTCGTAAAATGGGGTCCAAAGTTTTGCCATCACGTATTAATATATAGATGACGTATTTTTTTCAAATTTACTGCGCTTGAATTTTTGATCAGGGTAAAAAGAGAAAATTATTTTTTCACTAAAAGTTGACTTATTTGTAATATTAAAACACAATAATAGATACCATAAAAATTCAAAGTTTTCGCAATAAAAAGTTTTTCGACAACAATTTTTTATGTCTATAAATATGGACTAAGCACAGCCGTGCTTTCGCAAGAACTTTAAGAAACTTGAGCTTTAAAAGAAACAATATTGCTTTGAAGCTAACGGCTTTTATGTCCTTACATTTTTGCAGGGCCATTAGTAAAGTAGTCTTTACTAGAGAGGTCTATAGACACCTTATAGGTTACAGGTGCGTCGCTGTCCTATGGCGGGGATGTTAGGCAAGACCATCGGCTACCCTACCCTCCGGTCAGAATATAACATAGTCATTATTAAATTTATTTTGATATCTATTTAAATATTTCTTTGTACTAGATTCGTTGACTAACACCCATAACACAAGCATATAATTTGCTTACTTTGAGGTTCGATTCTTAAACTTGTACAAGGAGTATTTATTTGGTAACCGACTTCAAATCTCTTGGTAAATAGCACATATGAATACGAGGTAGTAGTATATGTTATATAATTTTATTGAGGCATGAATAGATAAGGCGGTGGATAGCTACGCGGGAAATTTGTTGCTCAGCACTCTACCACCAGTTTGTCGACAGTAAATGTTATGGAAGTCGCATGGTATGGATACGGGAGAGTCACGTATTTCCTCAAACTTGTTATAGCTAAAGATCCTCTCAGTAGCCAGACTTTTGAAATTTAATAATTGTGTGTAAATGAAATATAACCTGGTTTAGGAAAACAATTAAAGACAAAGTGGAAAATCAATTACATGAAGCATTATTTAAAATAATATAAAATAAATAAAAAAAAATATTGAATAAAATATAAACTACTGCGATATTAAATTATAATTTATAAGTAAGACAACAGCTGATGTTTCACTATGAGAATAAGTTCGTACAAAGTTTCGGCGGTTAGATTGAATTAAAATCATATATTCCCCAAACAATCAGTTTCTCGGCAAAGAAAGTTCGTTGCTGAAGTAGCATGGTCTGGATTTTGAAAATCACGTATTTCTCTTTAATTCGCGGCAAAATTAGATTTTAAGAAACAAAATTGTTAACAAATTCCTTGAGATAAAACTTTAATTGAATTAATAGTTGCTCTCATAGTGCCGCAATTAAATCTAAAGATCCACCAGTAGCCACACGTTCATTTATCTTTATATATATAATACTTGTGTTCGTGTGTATGTCACTAAACTCCTCATATACGACTGGAGCAATTTTGATGAATTTTGTGTGTGTTCAAGGGGATTTGAGAATGGTTTAAATTCACAATTTGGTCCAATGGAAAATGTTTTTGGAGTTTATTCCTTAAGAAACACTTACATCCACTGTTTCAAGGTTCAAATTGAATATTAATATGTCGTCTTTTTTGTAATATGTAATTGTTTGTTAACATTAACGTAATTTATCTAAAAATGTAAAAAAATATTACTAAAACTGAAAAAAAAATGTCCTCTGACAAATACATTTTGATCACGATAGCTGTCAAAATAAGCCGCATCGACACCCAGACAGACAAATGTCGATCATGATAGATGATGATGTAGTGACAGAGGCGGCAATATATTTTTTTTCTTATATTTACGTCTGGCATTAAATAAAATAATTAGACTGTTAATGCACAGATTAAGCTTTGGTAATTTTTCGGAAAAATTACGTTAGATATATAAAAACGATCGTTTTACTTCTTATATCATTTTTATTGTAGCATGTCGGCAAAATTATCGACATTTGTATAATTAATTCTAACCTCGATGCAGTGGGTGTATATGTAGACAGATATTACCTGTATAACCACTGGTAGGTGAAGCCAGTGGGTGTATACAACGACGTGGGATTTCATTGTTTGAAGGGTTTAAAATCCAATTAAAATGAAAGCCATGATTAGAATCGATTGTTTAGCGGAAAATGTTTTTGATTTAGGGTAACTCTTTATTTTAAACCAAATTTAAAACAAATAATGTACAAAGGTATCATACATATATTATACATAAGTATAAATTGAGATTGGCACTGACTATTATTTTTTTACGTTTTAGTTTTGTAGTTGGTTTATTTTAACGTAGTTATTTTTATTTAAAACTTTTAGTTTATTGCTGATATGATTAAATGTTATTAAAATAAACATCGGGTTAGGTGAAATAAAAACTAATGGACCAATTCGAAACTATTACGCACCAAAGAAAAAAAGAATTTCGTAAATCATCGGTTCAGAAACTACAAAGAAATCTTTTTTGAACTTGGTTAATGAAGTGCCGACAAAGCTACGAGCGTAGACTAAAGAAGGTTCTTAACAAACTCAAGGCAATAACGTAACTTGTGAAATATGAAACTTGTAAAAACTTCAAATTGTAAAGAAACAATATTGCTAGCGTATTTTTATTTTAGCACTTGACCTGTGCTTAAGGTAATATTCTATAAATTTTAAAGAAAGAAAAAATTTCGCCCCAGACAGGGTTTGAACCCGTAACCTTTCGTCTCAAGCCGACGAATGCTCTAACCAATTGAGCTACTGAGGATTCAAGTCCCGTGGCGAAATTTTTAATTCCTTTCTAACCCGTTAACGCGGGTAGTTATGTCCTATAGATACACAATTCTGAGTACCCACCAAATGAGTTCATCATTACAGATGAAATTCACATTTTTAGAATGGCCATAACTTTCGTTTCTCGCAAGGTGCTTTATGAAAAACTTTGTGTTTTCAAGCACTAAGTATTAATTAAAAAATTGCCTTCGAGCCTAACCTTTTGTACAGGTTAAGGAAATGTGTTAGAACTAGGAATTGTATATATATTTTTTATTAGTGTATTAAATTTTTCCTTTTTCATGGAATTTTGGGTGGATAGTG
The DNA here is from genome assembly GCA_002245505.1 of Calephelis nemesis. NCBI lineage: Eukaryota > Metazoa > Arthropoda > Insecta > Lepidoptera > Riodinidae > Calephelis > Calephelis nemesis. The sequence goes on from NJDD01000197.1 coordinate 40,745, forward strand.
TTAATGTGTAAAAAAAAGTATTTTCACGCCCTTGTCCCCGAAAAGCTACAAAGAGGCACAACCAGAGCACTCACGACTAGCCGAAGACACTAAGTCCCATGCCCAACTGGGAAAACAAAACTTTCTGTTGCCCGACCCGGGAATCGAACCCGGGACCTAATTCAGTCAAGTCCAACACCTGGACTGCTAGACCACAGAGGCGACTGACATTGTGTAATTTGCTATTATTGTCTTAAGCATCGCTTTCATTTCGTAGTAATTTTAATATGCAACTCCTAATTTAATAGTGTCTGTTAATTTGGCTGTCGGTCGAGGGGCTAACCTCACCGACCAACCGCGAGGATCATGTTTGATTCTCGACGGGTCTGGGTGTTTATTAAATTTATTCTGGTATTTATTTATATTACTCTCTGTTTTAGAATCGTTGACTAACACTCTTAATAAAATCATATAATTTACTTACTTTGGTATTACATTATTTTTTTTTTAATTTATTTATACATTTTAGATTAAGTGTGGTTGACTTTTGTATAGCCCCTTTTATGACAATTAAACTCTTACAGCTTTTACTTCATTTCGTTCTTTTCAAGGTTGAGATGAAATCACCAAACCGCAGTTCAATTAAATTGGTACTGACATTTTTGAGTTTTGAATTGCGTAACTATCATATTATGTTATATATGTTTTCATTGAAAAAGTATGTCTAAATTTGTTATACACTTTTTCTTAGAATGTTCATATCGAAAGTCCAATAGATTCTTATCCAAGTAATCTTAAGTCCAATATTTTTTTTTATAATAATGAAAGACAAACAAACAGATGGATTATATACTGATGAAAGGAAATACATGACATGGCCTTTGAAATTGTATAAGTGCGTTGCCAATCTGAGGCTGGGATAATAGTTAATAACTCCAATTAACGCAAAGAAAATATCGTAGTTGATACTTCTAACTGCTTGTATAAACTAAACTAAGATCCAGCCAACAATTATGCTATTTATTTGTTCTAATGTTTGAAACATACTATCAAAATTTCACTAGTCAGCATGTATGAGTACGCTCGAAACTATCGAACGTTCGCGGGACTTGGCTTCGATTCTTAGGTATTTATTAAATTGTCTTCAGTATTTACAATTTAGGTTCATAATATTTATATCTATGTGATTAACACCTTTATTATAAACATAATATAATTTGTGTGCTTTGTGGCTAGAACAATTCGTGTAATATATCATGTTAAGTATCTATGTATATATAGTACTACTATTTAAAGTATGCTCTTCGGATTTACACTTTTTACTCTTTTTACACTTTATACTTTTATTTTTTAATTGGCTGACCTAATCCAAATTATGGCGAAATGATTAATTATGTAATAACAACTCTATAAAGATATATCTGTAAAATACATTTCGATTTCTTCCGGAATTCCGAAGCTTATAGAATATTGCCGAAGCGCATAATTTAAATAGTAAAATATAGTAAAAAACTACTGCACGTAGTGTAATAATATGATAAACTAGCCTAATACAAAGGTTTTGCTTAAGTAATCCCAACACCTGAATATTTACTTTATCACAGTACAGGTACCGGTTATTTGGCAAGTTCGAGATAGTTAAGTTCAGTAGTAGTAAACCAAAGGAGTAAGTTCCAGCAATACTCAAATACTGAAATCTTTACTTTATAGTATTACAAATACTGGTCATAACATATTTGGATACAAGTTAATTTAGTAGTCAATCAAAGGAGTCGCCTCTGTGGTCCAGTGGTCCAGCATCGGACTTGACTTCTTGAGGTTCCGGGTGCGATCATCAGATCGGGCAGCAAAAAAATATTAGAAAATGTATATTTTCAATTTACTAATAAAAGTAACGTTTCTCGGGATTGAATACATACCCGGTTTGCAATATTTTTATCACCTATCACGTTGTGGAACTCAGTATCTTCGGCTAGTAGTAGGTGTCCTAGTTGCGCCTCTTCCTACCCCTTCGGGGATATGGGCGATGAGATACTTACTTCCTTTATAGTATGTATTACAAATACTGGTCACACCATATGTTGAATACAAATTAATGATTTTTTTATGATATTGTAAGGCAAACAAGCATTATATGATTTCCTGATGGTAAGAAATTTACGCCGTTTAGAGACACCAAAGTTGGCAACTGTGCGTTGCCAACCTGAGGCCGGGATGTTAGGCCTCGAGCAAAAGTAAATTTACCGGCTGCCTTACCCTCCGGACCAGAACACGTCAACGACAAGCACTGACGTAATGGCGGCAGGAACAGATAAGGCGGTGGTACCAATCCGGGTTAGTTGCTGCGAAACTCTATAACCTAGTAAAATTAATTTAGTAATCAAAGGTACTGCCAGAAACAGATGAATATAAAATGTCAACGTCGGATCTTATAATATAAATAAAGTAAAGAAATCTCTTTTAAACATAATAGTCAAGTGCCCATATAATTTACAATTCAAATTTCCCAAGTAACTGCCTGTGAAGCAATAATTCATTTGTTTTTTGTTTGTATTAGCTTAGGCGCTGAAGTGATTTGCATGAAAATTGTTTTGGAATTTAAATCAGGGGATGCTGTGATTTGCACGAATTAGGGGGATGAAGATCCCTTTAGTCTAGTTGTTTTGATAAACGACGAAAGCTCCAGTTCTATTCTTAATATCTATTAATCTTAGCTGCTGGCTATCACTACATAGTATAAAACAAAGTACACAAAACAAAAAAACAAAAAAGTAAAAAAAACAAAGTTTGTACGCTTAAATATTTTAAAACTACGCAACGGATTTTGATGCATTTTTTTAATAGATGAAGTGATCGAAGAGGAAGGTTTATATGTACAAATCATAATCCTGCAAAGCCGGGACGGGCCGCTAGTCATCAATATATAAACATCTGTAAATAACCCCCGCAACTCCTACTTATGTAACAAAAGCGAAAGTTTTTGAAATTGCATGGATTTTTGTTTCTTTTTTACACAAAATCTACTTAATGGATTTAGATCAAATTTTACAGGAATACAGTTCGTACATCAGAATTAAAAACATGATACAATTGATACAAAAAAATAGTTTGGTACGTAGCAGAAGCAGCGAGTGTGAGCAAGTATGTGATATAGTCGATATTAGGTATAATGTTGATGTTAATTGGTATATGAACATCATAATCAATCAATAGTAAAAGTATCTTCACGCCCATATACCCGAAGAGGTAGGCAGAGGCACAAGCAGGGTACCTATGACTAGCCGAAGAAACTAAGTCCCACAGTGTGATACGAGTAGGTGGCAAGACTATCGCAGACCGGACACATATCCTATCCCGAGCAACATATTTTTTACTAGAAAATTGGAAAAACCCAATTTTATTTTTTTGCCCGACCCGGGATTCGAATCCGGGACCTCATGCAGTTAAGTCCAACACCTAAACCGCTAGACTACAGAGGCGATTGATCAATTAATAAATAGCCATAAATTCAAATAGGGGAAAAGGGGCGAATGACCGTGCGGCGGCAGAAGAGGTGTGGTACGATTGGCTATTTTCGCCACTGTTTTTGTTTTCTAGATATGGTAGTGACCACCATTGCCCACTGAATACCATTGCCCGGTTCTCCCCTACACCAAGTACTTGATTGGGAATCAAACCCAAGCTACATATTCGGATATTCGGTTGAGTTCAACTTTCTTTAATTGACTAGGCGACTGTTCCAAGGGACTGCAAAAAAAGCGACCGTTTTTGCATTCCCTTGGAAACCTATTGTATGGTCGGAAAAAGTATACATTCTTCACGGGCTAAGATTGCCTTGTATCAAGTGATGGAATGATGAAAAAACACGTAAAGTTTAATTAGTATAATTTAGAGATTGTAATTTAAATAAAACTAAGGCAACTAATACGTTTCGTGATGTTCTAATAAAAGCAAAGTTATCTAGGATTGTATACCTACATATACGATTGGTTGGAGATACAAAGATGTGCCACTTATCAGATTGTGGAACTAAAACAGACTCGTTTAATTATGGGTGCCCAAGTTTTATCTGCAAATCTGATATTGAGAGACTGAAAGGTGAACACAGACACAACCATTAGAGGTATGGTTTGCCTAGAGGTATCTTTTTTTATAGAAGAGAAGGCAAACGAGCAAGTGGATCACCTAATGGAAAGTGATCACCTCCGCCTACAGACATCCGCAACACGAGGAGTATCACTGATGCGTTGCCGACGTTTGAGGAATGAGACGACATTTGACGCACTTTTCTTGAAGGTCCCTAAGTCACAATTGTTTGTGAATACCGCCATCGGTAACTGAACCCACAAAGGTGTTATTCGGGGTAAGAAATGTCTTCGGAATCGCACAGTTGCGGTATTATATGCGGTAACAAGAAACAATAGCTTCAATAACAATGCAAACAACGGACCGAATAAAAGTAATTGTAAATTAATTTGTTATAATTCAATGATAAATATTCATAAGTTTACAAATGAGTTAAATTAAAAATAAATATTCGTACAATAATTGCACTGAACGTGTTATGTAAATTTAATGATGCTTATTTTATATTCGGCAACGATTGTTACAATTATACAATTAACAATTTCAATTTTCGGCTTTAATTTTTTTAGATACGATAATTATAAAGCCTATTTTAAAATAGCAAAGTTTGTGAAGATCTATTTAATAGTCTGTTTTGTCTTTTTTTTATAATATTGGAAGACAAACAAGCCGACGGATTTCCTGATGGTAAGAAATTCACGCCGCCTAGAGACACCAAAATTGGTATTTTTGCGTTGCCAACCTGAGGCCGGGATGTTAAAAATTCACGCGGCCTATAGACACCAACGATGGTAATGGTGCGTTGCCAACCTAGAATAGATTAGGCAATGGTACTAATCTACACAAATAGCGCCGAGTGAAATAAAGCAATCGTAGTATCAAACTTATCTAACTTTAACTATTTTTTTGTTACAGATGCAAAAGGAATAAACGTATTAACAAATTCAGAAACAACAGAAACAGAACCACCTACAACAGTCACTTATAACTTTGTAAGTGAAGCTAATCTAGATACAACAGAAAATAAAACTTTAGAAACCAATTATAAAATAGTTGATGAAAATAAACAGTCACTTGAAAGTGCATCTAAAGTGATTTTACCATATTTAGCCAACAACACTTACAATATTTTAACATATCAAACAAAAAAACGCAATGAAACAAATGATATACCAAAAGATAACAATGATGTTAAGGAAGAATTTCTTTTTGAAAGGAAAATTGAAAAGAAAAATAATTTAAGAGCTCATGTAAGATATGATGAAGTAACTGGGGAGGTGATAGAAGGAGGGCATCCTTGTGAAAGAGAATGTCATGAAGGAGAAGAGCCTATGATTTGCTATTATCATTTTAATTTGGAATGGTATCAAACTATGAGCAAAGCCTGCTTCAACTGTCCGTATAATGAAGATGACTGCAAAAGGCTGGATTGCATACCAGCAGACGGAATGAGCAGACCCCTGAATGTTATCAACCGGAAAATGCCTGGACCAGCTGTAGAGGTGAGCGTCAATTATATCTTTATTTTAAATACTAGGACCACATACTAATTGACAGTAACTGGTCACGTTTCGATCCACAGGTAGATTTCAGGCTTATATTATGACGTATGAAGTTATGATGGTAGGAATAGGTAAGGCGGTGGTACGAATCCGGGCAAGTCGCTGCGAGTCTCTACTGATACTAGGTGCAGTATGATGTCACAGTGTTAGTGACGGTAACTCGCCTTTTACGAGCTGCCTGGAAGAAAGGCAGATGGTCTATTCTGCAAAGGAGCCCGGACCAACACGGAGGAAAATACACATATACAGTAAAGTTGTTTGACATAGATGTTATATATCAAACTAATATTGCTCGGCGTTGTCTCGAACATGTTGCTGTGAAGTACTATACCATCAGTACAATACAGAGATGCACCTATGCCATCTATGGTGTCAATAGGCCATTGTGGCCCCTTACCATCAGAAGAGCCATGTGCTTGTTCGCTTTCTTATCACAAGAAAATAATAGAAAAAGATAATATAAACATACCAGTGTATAATTCTTTATGGGTAAAGATAAGAACAGTTTCAAATGTATTATTAAAAATGACTTTAAGGCATAAAATTTTAACGGCACATATTTTCACGACTTCATAAAATTTCTAAGAGCGTTTCTGTAATGCTCTACAGAATTGTTAATCAAAAAATCATAAAAATTCTGCTAATGTTATAAACGTGAAAGTTACTGAGAATGGATGGATGTTTGTTACTCATTCACACCATAAACGACTGAACGGATTGAGATGAAACTTTTCACGAAGATAGTTTACATATATAACATATAGGCTATAACTTATAAGCAAAATGTAAATTGGTACGCGTATAAGGTGATAGAATAACAAACAATTATTTATCAGTGTGTATATTAAAACAAAAAGAGAAATGTTCACGAAATTAAAAATATTAAAAAAAAACTCAAAAAAAAATCTTTCCGTAATATACTTAATAACCATCTAAATCGATCTATTCCTTTAAGAGTTAAGATTACACAGACACACTCACATACACATACACACTAACACTCGTCAACAACAAAAATCTAAAGATAGCTTTTGTACTCACAAGATTTAAACATTATCATAGATATCATACAATATTATAGTTTGTACAATAATTTTTACAATGTGAAGCTGCAATTACATACAATTTTCCCCGTGTTGGTTCGGACTCCTTTGCAGAATAGACCATCTGCCTTTCTGCCAGGCAGCTCGTAAAAGGCGAGCATAGTCTTACCGTCATTAACACCGTGACATCTGACACGGTAGTAGAGTATCGCAGCGACTCACCCGGAATGGTACCACCGCCTTACTTATTCCTACTGCCATACGTCTTGACGTGTTCCGGTCTGGAGGGTAAGGTAGCCGATAAACTTACTTTTGCTCGAGGCCTAACACCCCGGCCTCAGGTTGGTAACGCACCATTACCGCCTTTCAGAAAATCCGTCTGCTAGTTTCCCTTACAATATTATAAAAAAAATACTTAAGTATATAGGAAAGTCCCAGGTAACAGTTATATTATGAACAATGGAATTTTACCAATTATTGACGATAAAAGTTAAAACATATCATATACAATTGATCTTATTATAATCTTTATCACTGGAAATAAACACTCAAAGGCACCTGAAGTATTTAATATTCATTTAACAGTCACTCGGCACTGAAGATTCTTTGCAATAGAAATTATCTTTCAAGTATTTACTACGGTGTTTAAAATTTAACGAACTGTTGTTCGCAGCTTCGTTCGCGTATTAAAATTATTTAGCTCTCCTTGTTCAATATGTTGAAATATCATGATAATTATAGATAATTAAATAGATAAATACACCTGGACAGGTTACACAAATCGAATCTAACCCCAGAGTAAGAAAATTATGTGCTTGTGTTATGGGTGTTAGTCAACGATACTGATACATAGAAATAATTAAATAAATACAAGAATTAATTTAATAAAACTCAGACCCGGGATTGCAGGTAACTTCAATTTCAGAACCCGAGCTTCTGTATCGGTCGGTGGAGATAGATTTCTACACCCATGGTGTACCTTCTTTGCCCATTAAAAAAACTACCAAAATGTGCAATTTCTGCCCAATGTGCCACCACTACATCCTCAACTAAACTTTTCCTTCCTGGTTAGGTTTGGAAATGATGGTAGTTTATGGTAGATAGGGTAAAACTTGATCATAACAAAATAATATTTTTAAATTAATAAATGAAAGCCTTCCAATAAATATATTTTCAACTAAATTATGTAAAAAATATAAATAACAATAATAAAATGAATATATTGGAATGATATCCCCAAACATATAAATTTAATTTTATTTCATTTCATTAAAACTTTTACAACCATTCTTCTTCGTATCTTTCAAACACAAGCTTATACTTTGGTTTTCTTTGCATTCAAATGTAAGCCTTTTTCTCAACAATCGCCTTCTATAACTGTGATACTTATTGCAGTGTTAAGATACTGTGCTTTTTTGAACTTTAACAATACATTTGTATTGTTAAAGTTGTCTAGTTTCTGCGTATACTGTAACACATAATTGTGCGCCTAACTTAAGAAACACCTAGAACTGGTATTTATGTTTCTTTGCTATTCGAAAAACAGATGCCTCGTTGGTCTAGTGGCTATCGTACACGCCTAACTACAAAGACCGACCGCGAGGCTCGGGTTCGATTCCCGACGGGGGCAGGCATTTCTGTGATGAACATTTAGATGTCTGCATTTTCGGGTCTGGATTTTTATTAAATTTATTCTGGTATCTATATAAGTATTTCCATGTATTAGTATCGTTGACTAACACCCATAGCACAATTATATAACTTGCTAACTTTGGGGTTAGATTCCAGGTGGGATATCTAGGGATATTTATTTATTTATTTATCTATATTTGACCGCCTCATTGGTCGAGTGGCTAGCGTACTCGCCTAACAACATCGACCAACCGCGAGGCTCGAGTTCGATTCCCGACGGGGGTAGCATTTGTGTGATAAACATTTAGATGTCTGCATTTCCGGGTCTGAGTGTTTATTAAACTTATTCTGGTATCTATTTAAGTAATAGTATCGTTGACTAACACTCATGACACAAGCTTATAATTTGCTTACTTTGGGGTTAGATTCAATTTGTGTGATTTGTCCAGGGATATTTATTTATATAAAAAAAGTCAGGTTTGTTAAAACAATTGTAACTCGAGATTTGCTTGACCAATTTTTTTTGATTTATTGGATTTGTCTTTGCCCCGAATAGCAGAATACAACTCAAAAACCAAAAAAATATGAAAGATGAATCGTCTATATACATAAAGTCATGATAGTCAAACCGATTAGTCTGAAAATTGATGGAGAGGAAGCTTAGAACCGGGAGAAGGATATGGGGTACATTTTATCCCTTACAACAGCGAGGAAACTAGGAAAAACAACATTGTGATTATTCCCATACAAACTGAACGGGCGGAACAAAGTTCGCCGGAATAGCTACTTAAATATATTTTATCCCACGCGGTCAAGACAACTCCAAATTTAATTCAAAACTGTTTGTACTAAAGATGCTGGAAGTTGCCAGAAACAGCGTTTACAAAAGAATACGACTTACGACTTTCTTCAAGAAAAGAGCTTATTCACTTCTAAAAGACCGTCAACGCAACAGTGAGAGCTTTTGCACTTGTTCTTGGGGGATAAAATAATCTTACCAGCCGTTGTACTTGCTCGTACGCCTCTCCAATGCAATATAAATAATAAATGGACAATACAATGTGCACCAAATCCAGAGAAATTAAATAATAAATAAATATATCTGGACAAGTTACACAAATCGAATCTAACCCCAAAGTAAGCAAATTATACGCTTGTGTTATGGGTGTTAGTCAACGATACTAATACATATAGATACATATTTAGATACCAGAATAAATAACAAATACATTAAAAACTCAAACTATAAGATACACAAAAGCGGCCTTATCGCTAATTCAGCGATTTTCTTCCAAGCAACCCTCGAATATGGAACAAGATTTAGCGATACTGTGCAATGGTGCTCTTACTAATTTAAAAACATATCTTACGCTTAACGAAATAAATTGTCCTAAAAGCAGAAGCTTGTTTTAATTGTAAGTATTTGTATTTAAAACAAACAAGAAAAGTCAAATGCAACTTTAATAAAAAAAAACAATGAATGTAGAAAGTGACAAGTTACATACCATACTATATAACATACTTTTGAAAATAATATTTGGAGCTCTCTAAAGAGCTAAAATAATGAAAATAATAAGGAAGCAAGACAGGTTTGCCAGGATGATCGTGAGGTCTGGCATTCGATACTCTCTGCCTACCTCGTAAGGGACTTGGCGTGAAGATATGTATGTATGTATATTTGGAGTTCTCATGATATCATGAATTTACTCAAATAGAACCAAAAATTAAGCAAATTTTGAAATGAGTATCAACGATACTAATACATAGAGATACAAAAATAGCAGATCAAATATAAATCGCCTCTGTAGTCTAGCGGTCCAAGTGTTGGACTTGACTTCATAAGGTCCCAGGTTCGAATCCCAGGTCGGGCAACAAAAAGAAAATGTGGTATTTGTTTATTTTTTAAATGTTAAAAGAAAAAAAAATGTTCCTCGGTATTCGATATGTGCCCGGTTGGCGATAGGCTTGCCACCTCTCACATTGTGGGACTTAGTGTCTTCGGCTAGTCGTGGGTGCCCTGGTTGTGCCTCTGCCAACCCCTTCGGGGATATGGGCGTGAAGACACTTTTTTTAAAATTTAATTGAGACACCTAGTAAGTAAGGCAACATCTGTATATTCGTTACACAAATGTCTGGCCCAGTCGGGCATTGAATCCCAGCCTCGCTTTTTAATGGGATTGTTAGGCGTGTACGCTAACCCCTAGACCAAGGAGACGGTCTATATAATAAAAACTTTGTATTAAAAAAAGTATCTTCATATCCCCGAAGAGGTAGGCAGAGGCACAACCAGGGCACCCACGATTAGCCGAATATACTTAATCTCAAAATTTGATAGGCGGCAAGCCTATCGCCAACCGGGCACATTTCTAATCCCGATCAAGGTTTTTTTAATATAAAATTGAAAAAAAACCATTTTCCTTTTTGTTGCCCGACCCGGGAAGCGAGCCCGGGACCTCATGCAGTCAAGTCCAACAACTGAACCGCTAGACCACAGATGCGAATGTATTAAAATTTACTAAAATGTAGTAAAAAAGCTAAATCAGTTTCAACACTTTTTTGTATAAAGTAATTAAGCGTTTATCTCATGCGAGTAATCCCATTATGGAAGTATTTGGTTAAATCTCGCATGTTCAGTTTTTACGTGCCAGTTAACGCTTTTATGAAGTGTTAATACGTCATTAATATTAAATTGCAATTAAAAATGTATTATCACGCCCATATCCCCGAAGAGATAGGCAGAAACACAACCAAAGCAGCCACGGCTAGCCGAAAACACTCAGTCCCTTAATGTGATAGGTTGCAAGTTTATCGCCAACGGGGCACATATCCAATCCCAGGCAACGTTTTTTAGCAGAAAATTATAAATACATATTTTCTAGTCTTTTTATTGTCCGATGACAATAGAACCCGAGACTTCAAGATGTCAAGTCCGACGACGGACCGTTAGACAACAGAGGCGATAAATTGTAATAAAAGTTAGGTTGTGTCATCATCCTATGGTGGACCTGGCTGTTCCTTATGGAGGGCCTTCCTACTCTAACCTCTCCATTTTGCACGGCCTTAGCTATCCCTATCATCCCTATATATATATCCCTATATATATATATCCCTATCAGGATTCCTTTTTAAGTACACGCTTAACTACACCGACCAACCACTAGGTCCGGGTTCGATTTCCGACGGGGTCATACATTTGTGTGATGAACAACTAGATGTTTGCATTTCCGAGTCTGGATGTTTATTAAAATTCTGGTATCTATTTTACTATTTCTATGTACTAGAATCGTTAACTAACACCCATAACACAAGCATATAATTTACTTACTTTGGAATCAGATTGAAATTTTGTAAATTGTCTAGGGGATATTTACTTATTGATTTAAAAAAAGGAGAGTGTGGACATGGAAAAGAGTGAATGGAGCGCTGAGTAAGCTATTTCAAAGCGACATTTTCAGTCAAAGGCAGGCCCTTTACATAAATATATATGCTTATCCTAACGTTGTTGTATGTAAGGGAGAGGTGGGTAAGTAAAAAAAAAGGAATTTTCCTCGATTTGCCTGGGGTTGGATGGCAACATTAACGTAACACGTACGAATACGTACACGTTACACTTACGTAACTAAGCTCTTTCGAATAAAAAAATGATTTTTAACATCGATTTAGAAATGGTGGAGAGTTCGATTAGTTTAAAAATATTAGAGTCGAACCTTATTTTTTTAAGTAGACTAAAAATTAAACCATAACATTTCTTTGATGAAAAGAAAATCCGCACCAGAAAATTTCCATTTATATTTTCCCCGTGTTGGTCCAGGCTCCTTTGTAGAATAGACCATCTGCCTTTCTTGCCAGGCAGTTCTTGAAAGGCGAGCATGGGCTTACCGTCACTAACACCGTGACATCTGACTAGGTGGTAGAGTTTCGCAGCGACTCGCCCGGATTGATACCACCGCCTTACCTATTCCTGCCGCCATAACGTCATGCCGTGTTCCGGTTCGTAGGGTAAGGTAGCCGTTAAACTTACTTTTGCTCGAGGCCTTACATCCTGACCTCTGGTTGGCAACGCATCATTACCATCTTTGGTGTCTCTAGGCGGCGTGAATTTCTTACCACCAGGAAATTCGTCTGTTTGTTTGCCTTCCTATAACATAAAAAAAAATTAGTTTATTACATAGAAAAAGAAGAATCTCTGTTCATGTGTTGCTTTTTCACAGTTAAACTGTTGTTGATGAAATTTGATGTGCATATAGCTGACCTGAGTTCGAACATTGCTCATAGTTTTTTTCAAAAATCAACCCCTAAAGTACGATAATAGGGGATGAAAGTTTATATTAGAATCGTAGTTAGTCTATCGTAATCGTAATCGTAGGTCTAGCGGTCCGGGTGTTGGACTTGACTGCATGAGGTCTCGGGTTCGAATCCCGGGTCGGCCATTAAAAAGAAAATTGGATTTTTCCAATTTTCTAATAAAAAAAAATGTTGGTCGGGATCGGAAATGTGCCCGGTTGGCGATGAAGTGATGAAGTCACGGGCAAATTAATATATATAAATTACGTGTCATATTGTTTGTCCGCGATGGACACCTAAACTACTTAACCGATTTCAATCAAACTAGTGGTCGCCCGTTGGTCGAAATATACCACAACAAATTTTAATATCTTGTTTATAAAAACGTTATCTTCATTTCGCAAGAGCAACTACTTTGTTTCCAAACTTTGAGGTTTTCTGTGATCTTTTATCTTTTGTACTTTGTTTACAAATTTTTTAGTGCGCAATTTGTGATCTTTTATCGTTAGCATCAATGTATTTGTTTGTATGTGTCAAATGCATGGTAGTGTGGATAATGTTTTATTTATTGATTTAATGTACTTTATAAGAATTATTACTGAAAAATATTAGCGTTCTGCACTTTTCCTACACATAAACTATATGTGTGCCAAATTTTGTGTTCCTACGTCGGCGCAATTTTCGTAAAAAAGGGTCTAAAGTTTTGGCATCACATATAATATATACTTAGATTTGCAAAACGTGTGCCATTTGATCCAATTTCAAAGATCAATTTATGATCAAAAAAGTTACCATCCGAGCGAAGACGGAACAGGCAGCTAGTATATAATAAATACACAGAATCTTTAGATACTTTAAAAGTCTTAATTAAACTTGTACTAAATACTTCCATAATGGGAGTCGTCGCGTGAGTAGAACGAAGTAATTACTTTGTACAAAAACGTATTAAAACTGCTTCTGGAAATGACGTTAACTTTTAAATGGCTTTTTAATAAAAAATTGTTCAATTCTTTTTTGGAATACTGTATGTTATTACTTACTATATATTACAGGAATTAACAAGAAATCAAATTTTTTTTGAAATGTAATTTAGAAGACAAACAAGCTAAATTCCCAAAAAAATACACACATCATTTACATACTAAAAAGAGACTCCAGCCTAACATATCCTCAGGTTACAAGTGTACCATTAGTCTACCAACAACCTGAGATTGGGGCTTTAGGGGCTCAAGTGGTAGCTAGACCGACCCACTCGACTGGAACACGATAAAATCGAATACTGATTTAATGAAAGTGTATATATCAATAACGATTAACAATTTTATTAGGTGATAGAGTTACGCAGAAACTCGCCCAGATTTTCACGGCCTTATCTATTCCTGACACCATAATTTCATTGTTTTGTCGTTGACGTGTTCCGGTTCGAAGGGTGAGATAGCCGATAAACTTACTAATGCTTGAGGCCCAACATCCTGGCCTTAGGTTGGCTATGTACCATTATCACCTTTGGTGTCTCTAGGTGGCGTAAATTTCTTACCATCAGCAAATCCGTCTGCTTTTTTGCCTTCCAATATAAAAAAATAAATTAAGTTGTATTTTTTTAAACATCAAAATATCGATAAAACACAAATAAGTAACTTGCATGAATAAGCTATATGCAAGATTTAATACAGCTTTTATAATAATACTTCCTCGCGTGATGTACTTATTTACTTATTTGTACAAAAACTTGTCCAATTACTTCTCTGATAATTAAATTTTAATTAATGTTGCAATTTACTGTATGTTATCTATTTTCAGTTGTTTTTCAAAATTATTTATTCCACAAATAAAATGTAGAAAGCTGAAGTTAATGCATATAAGACTTATTTCCGCCTCATTGTCGAGGAGGATGGCCTCAGGTTGGCAACGCATCATTACCACCTTTGGTGTTACTAGTTGGCGTGAATTTCTTACCATCAGGAAATACGTCAACTTGTTTGCCTTTCAATATCATAAAAAAAACGCCTAACTCCACCAACTAACCGCAAGGCTCGGGTTCGATTCCCCAAGAGGGCCCACATTAATGTAAAGAATATTTATGACTGCATTTCTGGGTTTATTAAAATGGGTGTTCATTAATTTTTTTTAGTTTTTCTATGTATTAGTATCCTAGATATGTACCCGTATTACAAGCATTTAATTTGCTTACTTTTTTATTCAATTCGTATGATTTGTCCAAGGATATTTACTTAAGTACTAAATTTTTTTTTATGATATTGGAAGGCAAACAGGCCGTCGGATTTTGTAATGGTAAGAAATTCACGCCGCCTAGAGACACCAAAGTTGCATTACCAACCTGAGGGCGGGATGTTAGGCCTCGAGTAAAAGTAAATATACGGGCCCTTCGAACCGGAGCATGTCAACGGCAAGCATTAGACGTCAATGTCAGCAATTGTTTTATTTTTTAAAGGGAAATTAAGTTCTTGTGTCGGGGGTCTTTACAAATAGACGTTGTCTGAAAATTTAAACTTGAAACTTTATAGAGTTTCGTTTTTGATATGAACCTTCTCCTGAAAATAACACAACAATAAAAGAATTATCAAATTGGTCCACCCATTCTCGCATAACGATATAACCGAATAGACATTTGCTTTTAAATATTATGCGAATGCAACAGTAGAAATTGCACTTAATGTTCATAAAATAGTAATTTTCTAAACCTGCTGGTCGCCTTTATGGTCTAGCGGTTCAGTTGTTGAACCACTAGACCACAGCGTGGGGTCCCGGGATTCGAAGAATCGCGGGTCGGGCAACACAAGAGATTAGTTTTCTCTAATTTTCTAGTTAAATAACATTGGTTGGGATTGGATATGTGCCCGGTTGGCGATAGGCTTGCCACCTATCACATTATGGGAATTGTGGATGCCTGGATCGTGGATATGGGCGTGAAGATACTTTTTTTTTAAACCTTGTAGTTTGAAATTGAGAAATTTTAGTTCTCACATCTAAATCACATAATATTATAACTATGTATACTGATATTATTAAGGTGAAGACTTTGTTTGTTTCTTTGCTTCAACGCGCTATTCTCAGGAACTACAGGTCCGACTTGAAAAATTCTTTCAGTGTTAGATATCCGATTCACATGGAAGACTATAGGCTTTGTGATCACACTCAGAGCAAGTGGAGTGGAGCACCAATGAAGATGTTAAAAATCGTTTTTTTTATACAAACTGTTAGTGGCTGTTAATGTCAAGCAATACGAATTTCGCCGGGTCGTCTAGTCACATATATACAAAAGTATCTTCACGCCTATATAGAGGTCGGCAGAGGCTCATCTATGGCACTCACGACTAGCCGAAGACACTAAGTCCCACAATGTGATAGGTGGCAAGCCTATCGCCAACCGCGCTCATATCCAATCCCGACCAACATTTTTTTTATATAAAAAAAAACAAAGTTTATAAAGGAAATCAAACTCATCGCGTTTTCGATCATACTCGTACTAAAGAACACTCGCGTTGTAAAATTTTCCTCCTACACAGCGTAAAACAAACGCCCAACTACAACAGCTTTCATTAAAAAGTACTTAAAAGTTAACGTCACTATTCGAGCTGAAGTTTCACACTTTTTTGTAAAGTAATTACGATTTACCCACGCGAGGGTCTCTATCGAAACATTTGTTAGCGTGTATGTTCAGTTTTCACCGGTTAATGTTTATATTACGTGTTAATTAGTCAAGTTTAAATTTAAACCTGTTTGCACTCTTTCTGCTTTATTAATAAAGGTACTCCAAGGTTTAATTATAGTCTTTATTGCACTGTTATGCTGAGTGTAATTTCAAGTTAAACTTTTGAGTACTTTAGACTATGTTTATTTAAAACGTAAGTGTATCTCTGTGGTCTAATTTGCCAATGTTGACATTGATTACATAAGATCTGGGGTTCGATTTTCGGATCAAAAAACTTAAAATGAGTTTTTCGATTTTCTAATAAAATAACGTTACCCGCGCTTAGATAAGTGGTTAGTTGGTGATAGGTTTACCATATCACACTGTAGTATCTTCGGTTTGTGATGGGTGCTCTGATTGTACCTGTATCTACGAGTACCTTTTCATGAATATGGACCTGAAGTACCGTCTCATTGCTCGAGGTGCTAGAGCACATGATTAACTCCGGTCGAATCGAACCCACGGGGCTAGATCACAGAGAAGAGCATTTAGATATCTGCATTTTCGAGTCTGGGTGTCTGTTAAATATATTTTAGTATCTATTTAGGTATTATTTATATATTATCGCCTCTGTGGTCGACCGGTCCGGGTGTTGGACTTGACTGCATGAGGTCTTGGGTTCGAATCCCGGGTCGGCGAACAAAAAGAAAATTGGATTTTTCCAATTTTCTAATAAAAAAAAGGTTGGTCGGGATTAGAAACGTGCCCGGTTGGCGATAGGCTTGCCACCTATCACATTATGGGACCTAGTATCTTCGGCTAGTCATGGGTGCCCTGGTTGTGCCTCTGCCTACCTCTTCGGGGACATGGGTGTGAAGATACTATTTATATATAAAAATCTTTTAGTATCACTCATAACACAAGCACATTATTTGCTAGATTTAGTTTGTGTGACTTGTCATGGAAAAAAGATACTTTTAAAAAAAGTATCTTCGGCTAATTATGGGCGCCGAGGTTTTACCTCTGCCTGTCTCTTTTAGGATGAGGGTGTGATGACATTTTTTTTCTTTCAAGTTTTTTAATGTATCTATCTACCACTAAGTTTGATATTACTTCCAGGTTTGCCAACATGACAGGATCATAGTGGACGTGGAGAACGATCTGATGACGGAGGGCACGACAGTACATTGGCATGGGCAGCACCAGCGTGGAACACCCTACATGGACGGAACACCATACGTCACTCAGTGCCCCATATTGCCAGAGTCCACTTTCAGGTATGCATTTTTAGATATTTCTACTTATAATACAACTGTAGACGAATGAATTCTGTACATTGGATCTATTTAAAAAATAGCTGCAGGCTTATAAAAAAAAACAAAACACTTATTTTAGCATATTTAGAATTTTTTTCCGTCTGCCCGTCGACTCTGTGGTCTAGGTGTAGGTCAGGTCAGGTCAGGTCAGGTATACTTGACTGCATGAGGTCCCGGGTTCGAATCCCGGGTCGGACAAAAAAAGAAAATTGTTTTTTTCCAATTTTCTATTAAAAAAATGTTGCTCGGGATTGAATGTGTGCCCGGTTGGCAATAAATAGGCTTTCCATCTCTCACATTGTGGGACTTAGTGCCTCCGCTTACTGCTTCGGGGTAATGGCATGAAGATATTTTTTAATAATTTTAGTTGTGTTTAGATCATTTTATGAAGAGTTGTAAAGGGATATTTTATTATTCCTGCCGCCATAGCGACAGCGTAAACGTGTACTCTTCTCTTGCTAACGATGGATTTATACCAAACATGGGATCAGTGCTTAAATTAAAATACCATTCCATTTTATATTTATTATAGTTCAATCCTTATCGCCCACAGAATAATCGTTTCTCGTATCTTTTCGGCCACGGGTACGATTTTCATCCTCCCTTTAATCTACTCATTTCTTAATCTGTCCCTTTTTGTTGAGCCAAGCATCCATCTTGGTTAGGGTTACCAAATTACCCTTTCCCTTGAATCATTTTTTTCCATTTATTCACAACTATTTTTATATTGTAGTTTTTCCTTGCTGGTAATGGTAGGTACTGCTGGTAGGAATACAAGATTTTTTTTTATGATAATGGAAGGTAAACAAGCAGACGGATTTCCTGATGGTAAGAAATTCACGCCGCCTAGAGACGCCAAAGGTGGTAAGGGTGCGTTGTCAACCTGAAGCCAGGATGTTGGGCTTCGAGCAAAATTAAGGTTTCGGGCTACCTTACCCCCTGAACTAAGAAGGAGGTAATTTTAAAATTGTGGTTTTGTTACAGAATTTAAAAATTTCAAAATGAAAATGTTAGCTTATAAAAATAATATACAGCAATTTACAGTACTTGGATTAAGCCAAACCGTTATGTTTATAAATTCTAATTAAATGTACTAATCTAGGAGATTAAACAAATACATGCAAGCAATCATTTTAATTACTATATTTATGCATTTGTCATTTGTATAAGCTGCATTAAAATAATTATTATTACTATAGAAATGGAGTTAAATTTTTCAGTTGCTGTGTTTATAATGCTCGCTATAGTCATGTTACGAGTGGGTCCTTTTCAAGGGTTAGGGTAGTCGATAAATTAGCTATTGTAGGTTATAATTTTTTGTAAGCAAAATAAGTAAGTAAGTATCTTAACGCTCAATTCTCTAAGGGGTAGGCAGAGACACAACCAGGGCACCTTCGACTAGTGAAAGACATTGTGTACTATCCCTACTACATTATGAGAGGTGGCAAGCCTATCGCCAACTGGGCACATATCCGATTCCGGGGAACGCGAACCGGGAATCGAACACGGGACCTCAAGAAGTCAAGTCCGACGCACTACTAGACCATAGAGACAATTTTTGTTAGTCGATAATATTAATTATTTTTGTTTCTCCGTTTTGACAACCCTAATCTTAGCTTTCACTTCTTAGTTCATCTAAGCATTCGTTTCTCATTCGTCCTCTTAATGGATTTGGTTACCACCCCTTAATTGTTTTCTTACGAATATATATTATAATTCCAATCACTACATTATTAGAAAAGAAGGTATTACCCGCGATTTCGTTTGCATTAAACGAGCTAAGATACAAATAAAGTTGTGTTTTTGTATTATTTATACATTAATCTGTGGTGTAACACTCGCAGACCGCATTCGTAACAGGGAGATCCGAGAAAGAGTGGGGTTGAAAGAAGTGTTGGTGTTAAAATGTGAAAGGACCTCCGCTGGTTTGGGCATATGGAAAGAATGATAGTTGAAAGATGAGCGCCCGTTCTTGTAATCGGCTACGCGCCGCCTTACTTCTTTCTATAGAGCACGTAACGAACGCCGGTATTCATCGTACGGGTTTGCCTGTTTTGTCACGCTAAATACGTATACATTTTTTTGGCGGAAAATTGCAAATTAAATAATTTTATTTGGATTTAAGTATGGATTTCCGCAAAGTAACTTCTATCAGTTTTCATAAAAATATTATATGAAATGGACGTCGCGTCAATAAGTTAATATTTTCTGCTCCATTACAGTTTTCATTAAATAAGGACATTCTGTAAAGTATCATGAAAACAAGATGAAAGAAATTGGTAAGGTCGTTCTCAGTTAGGGAGTGAACGAAAATAGAAATTCTTTTCTAAATCAGATCCTCTGCCACATTCTTAATTTGTCTACCTGGATCGAGAGGTTAACAATTTATTAAAATGACAATATCGCAGATACCTATTATATATATTTATCAGTTAAGCTATCATTACGTGTCCGGTATCTCTCTAGGAACGAGTTCAAATCTTTGATTCCAGGTACCAATTCAACGCTAGCCACTCCGGTACACATTTCTGGCACTCCCACTCTGGCATGCAGCGAGCTGATGGTGCGGCGGGGGCACTTATCATACGGAAACCGAAGTCTCAAGATCCTCATGGTGGCCTTTATGATTATGACAGGTTAGTTATTATAGAATCTATATTTCCATTGTAATACACTATTCTGAGGTAAGTACATTATTATTATTGTCCGCCACGTTGGTTGAGTGGCTAGCTATATCAACAAACTCGGGTTGATATAGGCTTAGGCTCGGGTTCGATTCCCGACGGGGCATGC
>NJDD01000197.1:79960-90669 GCA_002245505.1 Calephelis nemesis
GTGTTCCGGTTCGGAGGGTAAGGTAGCCGGTAAACTTACTTTTGCTCGAGGCCTAACGTCCCGACCTCAGGTTGGCCACGCACCATTACCATCTTTGGTGTCTCCAGGCGGTGTGAATTTCTTACCATCAGAAAATCCGTCAGCTTGTTTGCCTTCCTATATCATAAAAAAAAAACTTTCGTGCCTTATTATCCTCAGGGCAAAACTCTGAAACATATAACTTTTTACCGTACTCAAATCAAGTTTTTTAATTAGTAGATATTAAAATTTCATGCAAATATGTCCATAGCATAGAAAGTTTCATACAAACTGTTATCCCCTATTTGACTCCGTTGGGTTTTGAATTTTAAAAGTCCTCCTTTAATAGATCCCTACTACATAAGAGTGATTTTTTACATTATGTTTGTGAAATTTAAGCGTCTAGCCCAAAGGAATTTACCTGAGCGATTATGTTAAACGTTCATCCCCTATTTTTACCCTCTCAGGGGTTGAATTTTAAAAACGCAACTATATTTGATTTGCAACGCACAACGCAGAATTACCTTTGGTGTCTACAGTACATATATTTTTTACAAGCAGGGAATCCAAGGTAAACTTCGTTTGAGACATTATTGACTTACTAATAAAATAGACATTTCATTAAAATCATAACGTAGTACGAGTATAAATAACTGAACACTCAACGTTAAAATATTTTAGTAAGCTAGTAACATTGGTTCAAATAAATATAAATTTCCTCCTATAAATTTGTCATGAGCCCGCTCTAGGTAGACCACAGTCCTATATTAGAATTTATATTAATATAACTAGTTTAATCTGATAATATGTATTTTAGATGTCGCAGGTGAAGTGGATTATCAGTTGTTATTCGTTTTTTCTAATAATCTATTTAATTATTAAGTCGATCTTTGCGACGCGACGCCTAAATCAAATGAGAATCTGTATCTATTGCCTTAGCAATTTGCTTGTCTTTGTTATTCATAGGGTAGCCAGATACACTAAATAAATAAATACATTTTTTGAACAAGTTACACAAATTGAATCTAACTCCAAAGTAAGTAAATTATATGCTTGTGTTATGGGTGTTAGTCAAAGATTGTAATACATAGAAATACTTAAATAGATACCAGAATAAATTTAACCTGACCCAGACCCTGAAATATCATATATAATATATAATGAATAATCTAAATATTCATCACACAAATGCCTGTCCCATCACGCAAATAGCAGTAACATTTATAATGTTTGTCTGCTTGTTCTCCATCTTTTAACGTAAAGCTACTTATCCGTTAGTTAAACTGCATCTCAGTTTCTTTTCAATTGACGGTAGGATATTAACTACAACTTACGAAAGATATTGGTATCAATCAGATATTGTATTACTTATTATATTCCAAAAAAACACACTGCTTTTACACTCAATATGTTGTAGTTGTGGCTACAGTCTAAGTATGTTAAACTTTTAGTGTGAGAGAGTTTACTTATTGCCGTTCTTTAAACTGCAGTATTAAATTTAGTAATAATAAAGCTACTAATCTGATTGAATTATTTCAGAGCACTATTATTTAAATATAACTAGTATTTTTGTGATTACACCGACTTGTGCAAATATATGTAGCTAAAACTAATCAATTTACTGGAACATGTTACTGGAATATGGAGGAAGTTATAGGAC
Organism: Calephelis nemesis; assembly: GCA_002245505.1. NCBI lineage: Eukaryota > Metazoa > Arthropoda > Insecta > Lepidoptera > Riodinidae > Calephelis > Calephelis nemesis. The sequence continues at coordinate 81,639 of NJDD01000197.1, forward strand.
AGCTTAAAAGTCGCTGATGATGTATAAAGGTAGACATATGGGAAAAATAGTATCTGAACTCGCAACCTAATGAATTCGTAAGCACATTTAATATCAAATGTACAACAGAAGTTTAACAAGTGTTGACGATGTTTTCATGGTTTATACAAGGTTACAAAAACACGTACAAAATACATGCAATCGTATATACAAAGATTAAATAGTTAATGATATTTCAGCTAAGATCTCGAAATAGCTACCTAAAAACGTAAGAAATAATAAAAAAAATCATAAATAAAAATAAGTAAATTAAAAATATAGTTATTGTCGCTAAATCGACAGCTCTCCCAGCTGTTCGCCGTACATTGCGCGTGTTCATTGACCCTTTGCGGCATATTAAAAGTGTTATAATTTTCAACCTCAATTTCAAGCACTGATTTAAAAATACTAAATAATAAAACATCCAATCATACTGAAACCTTTTTGTGACCATTTAATAGTAACTATTGTGGCTAAACTTGTCAAAATGTGTTTCGACTAAGACCCAGTTTAAACTGCAACATAGTACAAAATGTGGGGAAACAATTTTCATAAAATCTCAAATTGCACTGTACGCTTGTTACGATATGGCATTTTCACATTAACTGTAGGTACATTATTGTTTTAAATTTGGTATAATTTTAGAATTTTTAAAACGTGCTAAAACAACAGCTTAATTTATTTATTTTATTGTACACAATTTTTGACATGAAACATGGACTGTGAGAAACAGAAATTCACAAAAGGTAAGGCTTATCTCTAGGTCTAAAGATTTTTTCCAGCCAACCCTAAAATTTTGAATCAGTGATTAAACAATTTACTATTATGGAAAAACTCTTGCAAATTTACAAACGAAAATAACGAGTTTCCTTGAAAAAAATATTGACATCAGTGTAATGTTATCGAAGCAGGTTCCAACTATTGAAACTAAAGTTGAATGTGCTTTCAAACTACAGAGTAAAACGAAGGAAATCTATCTAGCACTAGTAGTTTTCTAAAAGTTCTATCTCATGCTTCGTTTATGTTGACTTTGTTCATGTTAAGGGCGATAAACTAGAAACTAGAAACTAAGTTGTAATAAAAAACACATTAGGTATCACATTTAGTCAATATTGCACATGACATGCAAATTTTTATGACAACACAATTTTAAAGTTTAAACAACAAAATATTTATTTTATTGTCTTTGATTTAGTAGCACCGACATAAAGTTGTCGCAGTATTTTTTGTTTGTTTATTTAACTTACATTTTAAGTCAGGCCATTCAATGTGAGCATACCATTAATTTGTACGTACATTGTTAGTAGGAAATACTATCATACTAAAATAGTTACCACATTAATTTCTCTATCAGGGCTATGATTACGGAAATAACTTAGTTTTCCGAATTATCAAGATTATCGAAATTAGCGAAAATTGTACGCGTATAGTTACAACATTGAAATTAACTATTTTAGTTTTTATCAGCATTTTAGTTTTGTTATAATAATCATAATGTGCCCAATGAAATGTATTAAATAATATCCCAAAACAGTAATATACGTCGTACGTATTTAAATAAAATATAGCAAAACCAAATACAGATTTAGTTTTCAGGTTTCACGTTTCAATGAAATATTTCACATGAAATATTTTAAAAAACTGCAACAGTTATGTTGTTGAAAAATTCATTGAAACCAAAATAAAGTTCATTAAAATATTTATATGTTTGTCTGTTTATTTGTTCATATTTTCCACAAAAACTGCTTAACGCATTTTGACCAAATTTTGTGTAGTAGCTTATAGCCCGGGCTAACAACTTCAACGCGTGTACAAGTCTCGGGCAACAGCTGGTTGTGACAATCTATAATATAAAAATGAATCGCTAAATGTGTTGGTAAGCGCATAACTTCCGAACGACGGGACCGATTTGGCTAATTCTTTTTTTATCGTATTTGTTATTACCAGGAGAAGGTTTTTATGAAAAAAAAAATACCGGGAAAATTGCAGGGAAAATAGGAAAAATTTTACTTCAATATTTTCCATACTGAAGAAACGAAGTTCGCCGGAGCAGCTAGTCTATAATATAAAAATGAATCACTGAATGTGTTGGTAAGCGCATAACTTTCGAACGACTGGACTGATTTAGCTAATTCCTTTTTTTGTTTTGTTAGTTATTATCAGGAGAAGGCTCTTATGAAGAAAAACTGGGAAAGTTGCTGGGAAAATGGGAAAAATAATACTATATTATTTTCTATACTGAACGGGTGCAACAAAGTTCACCGTGACAGCTAGTATTAAATAAAGATTTATTCATGTAGCTATATGAATTACTATATTTGTAATAATCTGGTTACTGGGGTTGCATGTCAGTATTGTTGAGTATGTCATTTATTATGTGGATTTGTCATTTTGAGTCCCTGTCACTCTGACATTTAACTATTAAAATGTGATGATAGTAGATTATATGCTATGTTCATACTCCAGTGGTAGTATCTTCACGTTTTTATCCCCAAAACGGTAGGCAGATACATAACTTGGACACCTATGGCTATGGGACTTATCCCACAATATGATAGGTAAAGCCCATCGCCAACCGTGCATATATCCAATCCCGGTTGTGTGTCCGGTTGGCAATAGGCTTGCCACCTATCACATTGTGGGACTTAGTGTCTTCGGCTAGTCGTGGGTGCTTGGTTGTGCCTCTGTCTCCATCTTTGGGGATATGGGCGTGAATATACTTTTTTTTCGTTTTATTTTACTACCTGACCCGGGGATTGAGCCTGGGATCTCGAAAAGTCAAGTCTGACGCCATACCGCATGACCACAAAGGAGTTTTTTACTCTAGTTGTATTAACGTAATCTTCCTTAAGTTAGTGAATAATTCATAATATGTTAGTATATTTAGATCAGGTTTTTTATACCTATATACAATAATACTATATAATATTCTAAAGAGGAAAGATTTGATTTTTTGTTTGTTTGTTTGCAATGAATAGGCTCCGAAACTACTGAACCGATTTCAAAATTTCTTTCACCTTTAGAATGCTACGTTATCCCTGAGTAACATTAGCTTTCTTTCCTCAAAATCGTTGAAGTAAAAGCCAAGTTACGCAGGCGAAGTTGCGTGAAACTGCTAGTATTAGATAAGTGTATTTTGTTTGAAGCTATCCTATCGTTCGAATCAAATATCTCGATACTCAAATGTCTCTTTTTACTCTTTCACTACACAACCCTTTAGAGAATTCTGAAAATTCCAAAGTAAAACCAGTCCTCTTAATGTAAACTGATAAACAAGGTAAAGCATTTTGTTCCACAAGTAGCCTTTGTGATATTAATTTATACGATGATCGTTTCGGATTATCTTTGGCGAATATTTTTGATGTCCAACCTTTCATCGGTTTCATCAATATCTCCAAAAACTCTGTGATCCTTTCACATTTGAATATGTAAATGAAAAGGATCAAATCTATTCGTGAAGTTGAATAAATTCACTTCTGCAATATGGTTACAGTAGTTTCTGGATTAATGTTTTTAAAAAATTGAATGCTACGGTTGTATTTGTTTGAAAATACACATATGCTACAATAGATACTAAAGATGCATTGCTTATCGAGTTTATTCTATTTTATTCGCCTCTATAGTCTAGAAGTTCAGGTTTTGGACTTGACTGTGTGAGGTCCCGGGTTCGAATCCCGGGTCGGGCAACAAAAAGAAAGTTTGGGGTTTCCAATTTTCTAATAAAAAAAACTGTTTCTCGGTAGCGGATACGTGCCCGGTTGAAATTACCTTACACATTGTGAGACTTAGTGCTTATAGGGGATATAGGTGTGAAGATATTTTATTTGATAAGATATCAAACAAGCTTACGGATCTCCTGATGGTTAAAGGCCGTGGCCTATAGACACCATAGATTTTGTAGGTGCGTCGATCTCTTTTGGTGGAGATATTAGGTCAATTATTGTGCAAGATTACCGACTACCCTTTCCTCCAGATAGAAACTGGACACTGTCATTATAGTGCCATAAGACGGTGGTACCAATCCGGGTGAGTCGCTCTGAAACTCTACTCTGGCACCTTAGTAACGGTAAACATATCATCGACTTTTAGGAGCTGCCTGGCCGGAAAGGAGATGGTCTATTCTGAAAAGGAGCCCGGACCAACACGGGAAAAAATCTAGCCTTTTTCGTCGAATTTCTTCTCTTAAACACCGCTTAACGCTATTTATAGAGCTCATCTAAGAAATTGCATTTCACAAGCAAACAGAGGAGTTTGCTTGTGAAATGTCAGCAAAATTTATTATACCACCAACATTGTGTTCTTTTTCTAGGCTCCTAAGTAATATTAAATTTCTAGACCCTTTTTAACCCTGAACCCTAAATAAATCGACTGGAACACTATCAGATGAGGTTAAATGTAATAGAGGCTCGGGAGTTGCCAAAATCAAACATCTGGTTCTGGCAAGCTTAAAATGTTGGGAAGCTAAATTGGAAACTTCACTAATTCCATCTGATTTACAATTTCAATGCTATGATAGAATTCGTAGACGTAGAGTAAGTGTAAATTGGTAATAGTAAAAACATTTCCTTTATTAATTCACCCCGAAACTGTTTAAATTAATTGTGCGTATTGTTTTTTTTTTGTATTTTTAACTCCCGACGCAAAAAGAGAGGTGTTCTGAGTTTGACGTGTCTATCTGTGGCATCATAACTCCCAAAGGAACGCAGTGATTTCAATTTACTTTTATTTTTTTTAAAGGTAACTTATGTGCGAGTGTTTTTAGACATGTTTGATGAAAATTGGTTGAGTAGTTTAAAAGTTATGGGGGGTGAATGAGGGGATATTAAGCGAATATCTGAAAATATACTCGGATGGGGATAAGTCTTGTGTAAGGGGTTTTTTAAATTTTTAATTTAATTGTATTAGTAGTGATTAGTCGGCCAATAACACATAAATTTTGAAAGTTGTTTTTTTGGAAGGTAAAAATGCTGACATGGTCTCATATAAAGTTAACTAACATTCGACTAGTAGCTTTCAGTTACTTTATTTTAATATTGCATATTTTTGTATTTAGACAACGAAATCGAAGTAGGAGTTTTTGCACTGCACTCAAATTTTTATAAAAGAAAATCTGCATCTTATTAGTAGTTTTTTAGTTTTGCCAGAGATAAGTATGTAAATTACATTATCTTTGGTTTTACTTAATAATGCATATGTTTTCTCGTTCAAGTTGACATAAGTGAAATGCGCCTCGAAATCTCTGTAAAATATAGATATAAACTTTCCTCTTCAATCACTTTATCTATTAAAAAAAGACATCAAAATCCGTTACGTAGTTTTAAGCATTAACTGCATGAGGTCCTGGGTTCGAATCCCGGGTCGGGCAATAAAAGAAAATTGGGTTTTTCCAATTTTCTAATAAAAAAAATGTTGCTCGGGATAGGATACGTGCCCGGTTAGCAATAGGCTTGCCACCTATCGCATTGTGGGACTTAGTATCTTCGGCTAGTCGTGGGTGCCCTAGTTGTGCCATTTAAATTACACATGTGTCTGTATATTGGCAGTATTAATCCATGAGTCAAATTCGGTATTCATAATTTTCAACATGATCCAAATCGAGAGTTTGTATGTTAGAGATTAGCCAACAAGAGTAGAGTAGAGTAAGAGACAACACGGCCTATAGACACAGAATAGGTGTGTCGCTATCCTCAGGCCTGCAGGAATGCCCCCTATAGTACAAATCTACCACTTCCCTACCCTACCTTCCAGACCGAATATGACAGTTAGTGCAGCAAGAATAGGTAAGGTGATGGACCCAAGCAATTTGCTGCATAGCACTCTACCATTAGCGAAAATTGGTTTAGCGGTTTAGGTATTGGATTTCTCGAGAGGTCTCGGATTCAAATACCAGGTCGGGCAACAAAAAGGAAATTGAACTTTTCCAATTTTCTACTAAAAAAATGTTGTTCGGGATTGGAAATATGCTCGGTTGGCGATAGGCTTGCCACCTATCACATTGTGGGACTTAGTGTCTTCGGCTAGTCGTGGGTGCCCTGGTTGTGCCTCTGCCTACCTCTTCGGGGATATGGACGTGAAGATACTACTACTACTAATACCAATTTGTTACCAACATTACGAAATAGTAGTTACCTAGATTTAGCAAATCGTTTTACATCTGAAATTCTGAATGTTTCACCTAGATAGCCGATTAAATGTGATAGAGGCCGAGAGCTGCCAAATCAAATAGCCTGGTCTCTGGTTCTGGCAAGCTTAAAATTTTGGAGTGAACTAAATTGCAAACTTCACTGGTTCAATTTCATTTCTAATTTCAGTTCTATGACAGGTTTGGATGATATTACAGAGTTCATAACAGATTTGAAATAATTTAATCAATTTCGTATATTATTACAATTTCATATATAGCTAGCTGTTTACTTGCAAATTTGGTTGGGTAGAATAGGGATTGGATTTTCATGCAAACATTGTCTATCTTTTGGGTGTTGTTTTAAGCCCCTTACGCAAAAAGAGGGGTGTGATAAGATTGACGTGTCTGTCTGTGGCATCATAACTCCCGAAAGGTTGCTGTGATTTTAATTTAGTTTGTTTTTGTATTAAAGTTAACTTATGTGCGAGTGTTCTTAGACATGTTTGATAAAAATCAGTTGAGCCGTTTAGAAGTTTTGGACGTGAAACTGGGGAGATAAATCGATTGCAAATATACTCGAATATTTTTTACTTTTTTAAGGCAAATTAAGCTCTTGTATATGGGGTTTTTTAAATTTTTAATTTACTTTTATTAAAACAAAAAAGTCGTTTTCTTTCTTATATAAAAAATGCAAATTTTATACTACTAGTACAATAGTTGAATTAGTTCCTATATTATAAACAGCCCGTTAACATTGTGGCGTATTTCTTATTATGTCTTCTTATGGTATGTTACTCTATTACTCACAACTAGAGAATAACAGATGCGTTACCAACCTTTAGAAAAATAAGTCGTTTTATTAAGGTTCCCAAGCCGTATCAATACCGCATTTGGTTACTGTTTTTTTAAATTAAGGTACAAAAAGACTGTCTTACCACATATTCGCTATAATCTAAAATATGTATTTAATTCCCAAGAAGGTGAAGGGGTTGTCACATCCCGACTCAAAAATGTTTTAATTTGTCTATTCTAATATTATAAAGAAGAAAGGTTAAACCTACTAATATTATAAAAAGGTTTGATTTTTTTGTTTGTTTGTTTCTTTGAAATGAATAGGCTCTGAAACTACTGGACCGATTTCAAAAATTGTTTCACCTTTAGAATGCTACATTATCCCTGAGTAACACAGGTTCTGTTTCATCAAAATCGGTGCAGTAGAAGCCAAGTTACGCAGGCGAAGCTGCGTGAAACTGCTAGTATACAATAAATTTTAAAAAGTACCGGGGAATCAGAATTAACAAACAAGTTTTTCACAGCGACATCACTGGTCACGTATGCGGGCGAGCGGTACGATTTCATTTTGGAAGCAAACAACGAGATTGACAACTACTGGATCAGGTTCCGAGGTCTGATGGACTGTGACGAAAGGTATGAACAAACGTTCAAGCTTTATTGAAAAAATACAGTAATGTCAGAGCAACGCCAATTCTGAATAAAGTAGTTAATATGATAGGTGTTCCAGGTCTTCCAGGTGGTTTATACGATTGTTACATATGAATAAATAGGTATCCCTGGACAAGTTACACAAATTATTAAATCTAGCCCCAAAATAAGTAAAATATATGCTTGTGATATGGGTGTTAGTCAACGATTTATAATTATTAAGTGCTTCATAGTAAACAAATGTATCTAAATTTGTCTTCGTTTATGTTTGTTTCTGTTTTTCCTTTTTACGGGTCAGCTGGTAGAAATCTCTGTTGCTGAAGATAAGCTCGCCCATTGTACTGTAAATAAAGATAATTCTTCATGTTCATGTTTGTGATAACGTTTTGTGTACAATAAAGATATCATTACCTTTTTTTACTATCTCTTATTTTCTACGTTTATACATTTAACATAAAAAAATAAAAATCAAAATAGAAACATAAAAAACAGGTTACCAAAAATGGTGGTCTTAAAACTAAACCTTCAGTGATCAGGGCGACAGAGTGAGGAACCTCCGCACAATGCTTGCCGACCCCAAAACTGCCTCCTCAATCCGGCCCTTAACCCAGGGTTGCAGAGCGAGTCTCTTAAGATGTTGGTCGAGACATACAGTCACAGCTGCCATTGGTTGCAATAATTCACACGAGCGCTAATAATGCTCATCCACTCACCAGGAACATGAGCAATGGGCACAAACCAAATACTTTTCAAAAACGTAGGCATTTCGTTCATATTCGGTACCTGCCCATTACAAACACCAGTAGTGGATTTCTCGTAACTCCTATACACCCTTTTTTTGGTCACTTTGATATAGACGATTCTGGTGATACCTGTTTACACGATCTTTATAACGGCGAAGCCGGTTTGCTCACGCACAAACTTTTTGCTACAGATAGTCAATGCGTTCTGTGACACAAGACATATAATCGGATGTTCGAACACCTGTGCCAGCAAAGGCTTGTGTCACATAACGCATCACTCTCAGGCGATTGTGTCCCGATCTGAAGCAAATTTAGTTCAATTCTTTAATTCCTTTCTTGCCATGCTGGCGTAGCATTAGGCCGTATGTCTCGGTCAGTTTCAGGGAACCTGACACGAGCTACACGGCTTACCGCCATAGCCGCACAATGTAGGATAGATCTTGGCAAGACAATAGGTATGGGTCAAGCATGAAGTCTAAAGCCATCACTAGCGCCATATTACGCCTGTACGTAGGTAAAAGTGGCAGTCGCGGTCTCTCGTTTATTGGTATATTCTTAAATTCCAGAATTGTCTTTTCTAAAGTCCTCCTCAATTGCTTATGTTCCTGGGTACTTACGGTTATAGTTTCCACGTCCACCGCATCAGAGACATTTATTATTATTATTTTATATTATTATTATTATATATATACATATTATTATT
>NJDD01000198.1:0-13205 GCA_002245505.1 Calephelis nemesis
TGGCGCACTAAAAAGTTTGGAGACAAAGTAATTGGTCTTGAAAAACGAAGATGGCGTTCTTATCAACAAGATATTAACATTTATTATGGTCGAATTCCGACCAATGGGCGACCACTAGTTTGATTTAATGTACCACATTACGTTAACCATAACATTTTCAACAGTTAACAATCCGCTGAAAGAGCGTTAAATAAAAAAGGCAAAGTGCGAGTCGGACTTGTCCATAAAGGGTTTCGTAGCAGCAAGCAATATATTTAATATATAGAAGTCCTTGTAGTTTATATACAGTCGTTGCAGTTTACGATTTATATCGAATTAAAAAACTGCTTTCTACATTTTATTCAAACCAATTTTCGGTGGAAGTTTACAAGGTAATACAAATCAAATATTATTTAAGAATTTTCATTCTTTCATTTTATAAGCCAGAGGGGACATTTTACCGCTTTGGAAGTGTCTCTAAAACAAATTATTTAGTTTTGAATAAAGCATTTGAAGCCTTATCCATAGATCGGTAAAATGATTTCTCACGTATGGGTTTGTTTAAAAAAAAATTGAGTTTTATTTCTATGTATGCGGGGAATCCCATTTTTTTTTCTACGTTTGTGTAAATTTTAATGCGGTACAAAATATATCTACTTAACACGTTTCCACAGGTTCGGAAAAAAGAGGCTGTGACATACAGACTGACAGATAGACATGACATATCTATAAGAGTTTCATTTAAGCATAATAAAAGCTAAGGCCGTAATATTATGTAAGGTAATTTAATAATCAAAATCAGGGAATTGGTGATCTGGTGATCTTATCAAAGTCGGGGGAGTCACTGGGATTCAATCTGCTGGTGACTGTGACTTGTAGCGCTCTTTGGGGTTGGCCTATGGCCTGTGGACATCTTTAGTATGATGATGATGATGATAAAGTAATTAAAAAAAATTAAATTGCACTAAATACTATAAAAAGTCCTGACTGAAGCATATTAAAATTTCATCAAATTGAATGTTTAACCTATGTATCACATTTTTTAACACTATAACCTAATGTTTCGAAATATTTGGGAATAGAAGACACAAATATAGATTACAGCTACAAGTGTGAAGATAATATGAAATTTCAACAAATATGCCATTGCCGCATTGGTAATGTTGGGGACCCTAACTATGCTATACAAGGTTACATCTAAACCACCAGCCAAATTTTGAGGAATGGTTTGGAATCGTTAACACTTTCGACCTAGTGAAAAACTTAAATTTAAAAAAAAATATTTATAATTTTTATCCCATGGAAAATACAAGATGCATGGTTATAATGTAAAAAAAAATATAAGCCCACCACCCACCGACCACCCATAACATAACCCACCGACCGTAGTCCCATTAATGACTCGCCCTAGTGTAATATTATTTTCTAAGCCGGCCTTTGTAGTTGGTAACTGCACTGGCCGGTATTAAAAAAAAATAAGTTCTCTATTATAAAATTTTGAAATGTAGAACCAAAATTTAAATTGAAAGGGCTTCAGTCTGCTACATGTTCTGACACGATCTACTTCTAATATTCTTAGTCTACACTCTACTTTCTTTCCTAATGTTTTTCCTAATTCTATAAGTCGACGGAACGTCTTGCTAAGACTGCTGCTTGCTGCTTGGTGTCTGCGGCTCGGCGGTGGGAGGACCCTAGACCGGCGGAAGCTGCCCGCCGGTGTTCTTCTATGGCCGCCTTCCCAGCCGCCCTCTTCTACTGCTGCTTCTGGCTGCTGAGGGAAGGCGCCAAAGGGTCCCGCTAGCCCAACCGCCGAAGTCTACAGCAGCAGACCTTCGAGTTCCGTCGACAAGACCACCATATCCCACGACCCTTCTTTTTTTATCCGACAGAACCTTTTTGTGCACAGACTTTTTGTATGACTTTATTCTACTAGTGTTTCTCTTTTATTATAGTGTTTTTTTTTGTTTACATTTTTTAATTTTTATGCCAACAGGATCCCGTGTCCCAAATATGTCTGTTGGTTTGTTTTTTTATTCTGTTAACATAGTGGTGGGTGGTAGCTAAGCCACCCCCACTACGTTACACTAGGCACGACGTAGCGTGACCACAAGAGAAACATTTTTGCGGACTGTTTTTAAACACTCATTGTGTTTAAAAATATATATATTACAAATTGGCAATGGCAATTAAAATGCATTACCGTTTAAACCTATTAACCTACAGTCAAATATTAAAATTTGGCCGGTCCCTTCAAAGTAACCCTGTATAGTACATATCACCTGGTAATTTTATTCTAAAGGAGTTGCCGTATCGCCAATCAATTTTAAATTAGTTTTTAGGTGTTCACTACCACTGTTTAACATGAGTTTAATTGTGGAATTACTAGAAGGACATGATTGAGGGCGCCGCAAGTCTGGTGGACTGCCTGCGATAGTCCTACACTTACACTGCCGAACCAAACTAATGTTAAGAAGCTGTTATAAAAAACGAAATCGTAAATTAAAATTGATTAGCGTTTCGGAAACTGGCCGCTAGGATCTTATTCACAAACAGAATAGTTTCGAATTTCCAGACCAAAATTGTATTAGAACAAAACATAACCAAGGCTTGTCAAACTTCCCTCAGTAATTATCTGATCGCTTGTGAAACAGCTCGCCGAATACAGCAATGTTAATTTCTTAAACGAGTGACATTTATAAATTACAATTTAATTTGTTCCGCTTCTGAGAGCAAACAGACCGAGATCCTCAGAAGCAGCGACAATAATATTTGATTAGCCTTGCTGCCGATGTGATGTTATTTATATCATGATTAACTCGTCTTAGCATCAAGTCAAATATTTAAAAGTAGGTTACGGCTGTTTACTTGTACTAGTTACATTGCCTTTTCAACTACAAACTGCTCCTGATACTACTAATAATTAGTTTTTTTATGATATTTGAAGGCAAACTAGCAGACGGATTTACTTATGTTAAAAAAATTCACGCTTCCTAGAGACATAAAAGGAGGTAATGGTGCGTTGCCAACCTGAGGCCGGGATGTTAGGCCTCGAGCAAAAGTAAGTTTACCGGTTACCTTACCCTCCGAACCGGAACACGTCATGACGTTATGGCGGCAGGAATAGGTAAGGCGGTGGTACCAATCTGGGCGAGTTGCTGCTAAACTCTACCACCTAGTCAGATGTTACGGTGTTAGTGATAGTGAGCGTATGCTCGCCTTTTACGAGCTGCCTGGCAAGAAAGACAGATGGTCTATTCTACAAAGGAGCCCGGACTAACACGGGGGAAAAGTAGTAAAAGTAAATTAAAATAATACTTAAATTACAAATTTTCAACAAACCCCCGACATAATATTTAATGTAACTAAGAACGATATTCATCACGACAGCTTTCAAAATGAAAAAAACCACATCGAAATCGGTTTATGAGTTCAATGTTATGATGCCACAGACGCATACGAACACGTCAAACTTATAGCACCCCTCTTTGCCGTCGAGGGTCATTTGGTATAGAGGATATTATATGTAGAGTTGTATGGAAGCTTCTTAGGTTCGGTCATGTGAAAAGAATGGTGAATGTATGATTGACAAAATAGTTAAGCATTGGAAATTTGGATGGATATTCCAGATGACCCGGGAGAATTAGGTTGACATTTTACTGCCGAATAGCTCGATTGGTAACCGAAGGTCGTGTCAAGTGTGACCGAAACCAACGTGTTTATATGACAAGAGTAATGTGAAAAAACCTAAGCAGGTGCGTAAGGATCGTGACACTTGGCACTAGATACACTCTGCCTGCCATCCAAGGGAATTGGCGTGAAGACTTCTTCTTCTATATATGAAAGCTAACAGTTTCATGTTACGAGATGTCGAAGAGGCAGATAGCTTTCCTGATGGTGAAAGACTACCATAGATGTTAAATTAACATATACGCCGCCAATCTAAGTCCTCGTGCTAACACGATAATAGCAAGCACTGATGCTATTTCCGCTGAAATAGATAAAGCAGTGGTACCAGTACCAATCGGGTCAAGATACTGCAAAAGATACTAACAACTAGTAAAACGATATGTCTAATATAATTATGTTTGTAAGTAAGTATATATAGGCGTGAAGGCCTATATCCCCAAAAAAATAAGGAGAGGTACAACGAGGGTACTCACGACTAGCCGAAACCACTAACATCCGTATTTAAGAAGCATATTTGGCTAAGTAATAAAGCAATGTTGTGGGAAGTACGACATTTAGCTATCCGTTCCTGTAAACAAGGCATCCAATTCATAAAAAATATTATGCATTGGATGGCTTGACCCAAGGAATGCATAGCTAAATATCGAAATTTACAAATCGCTGTTTACACGTGAATACTGGTGTAAGTCTCACAATTTGGCAAATGTATCGCCAACCGGGCAGTTACTTTAAAAAAAAATGAAAATACACATTGTTTTTTTTTTGTTGCCCGATCCAGGATCTAACCCGGAACCTCAAAAGGCCAAGTTCGATGCCGGACTACTTTAGAGGCGACAGAAGCATATTTGAGGGTAAAAAAATTAATTGAAAACTGAGAAGTCTCTTGTCTAATGTATAATCCATTCTTAAAAAGAAATGTAATAATGACTAGCACATATAATTTGGCGAACAGAAATGATAAGGCAGTGGATTCAATCTCCTTATCTAACTCTCTTCCTCGAGACAAAAATATATCTATTTAACATAAAACATAATATTAAAAAAGTTAATAACCCCCGCTTTGTCGGGGAAGTATATAGTTTCAATAGTACTATTTAAATTATGCGCTTCAGCTATATTCGTCAAGCTTCGGAAATCCAAATGTATTTTAAAGATTTCTATATATACTTGTATTACACATTTCGTATTATTAATCATTTCCTTAAATTTATAGTCTGTCAGCCCTTCCTGTCGTGATTCGTGACAGCCCTTCTTTCCCTACTTTTAAGAAAAGATTGAAGGAACATTACTTATCGTTGACACAATAACATACTCATATTTTATCATACTAACATATTTAAATAATTATAATTGTACCTGTTTTATTTTTTACACACTTTTCACAATACGAAAGAACTACAGACTTTATTACCACGCAGCAGTCCAGACTTATCTGCAACTAAAACTATGTGAATTAAATCTTGTATCTAATATCTGTGTGAAAAAAAGTTGCGAAAATATATATCAAAGTCAAAACAAGGTTTACGTCCACCACGTACATTTGGAATCGCGTTTGAAATAACGGAATTGCGTTTCGATAACTCGAATCTAAATTTCGACTAAATTTTGAATTTTCCGTTCGAAAAATTATTGACTTATGTACTAGGTCCGTAAATTCGTGTAAATTAGCTAGAGGAAGAGTGATGGGTTAGAATCGACGATGCTACAAAGGAATAGTCCATTATTGAAAGCAAAGGAAACACAAAATGGTAGACGAACTGTTTTACCTGTCCATCTGCGACAGCCGAATTTTTTTTTACATATATCTAGCTGCCACATTGAACTTCATTCCAACCGTTTAATTAGAATACGAAAATTTAAAATGATAGTCCGAGTTTCCACACAATTTCTCTCATAGAATAGAAAATTTAGGTATGTATATTTTTTTAACGCCACATTATAAAAAAAAAAGAGTGTGGGTACGCACGTAAAAAGTTATACTTCTTGGGCAAAACAATCCAAAATTACCAAATAATAACACAACGCATACATACATAAATGTACATATAAATAGCATGCAACAATAATTAAAAATCATAAAATATAATAAAAAATAAAAAAATTCGCAACTAAGTTCAGGGTGTTGCTTTTGTCTGTCACATTTATCTGTCGGTGTGCGCGCGCATCGTAAAAATTGTCATTCATTCTTTCCAATCGCGCCAAAAGAAGTATAACTTCAAAAGTTTAAAAAATCCGAAAAATAATCATTTCGGGTGGGCCACCCTTATCACTTAGGGGGATGAAATATAGATAGCAACCTATTCTTAGACTTAAAAAGAGTGGAAATAAAATAAGACCGGTCCTACCGTTTTGGCTGAGTATAGTAACAAATAGTTTGAATACGAAGAGAAAATTCATTATATCTATTACAACAAAAAAGTATTTAGTTTTATCTCTTCATAGAAAATAATCCTTTTTAATTAACTACTTTTTATTTATTGAACTCAGAATTAAAAAAAATTATCTAGATTTGCGTTATAACTCAATTCCGTTCAAATTTTCCTTACTAGATGAACGCTTTTGCGTCGGGATCGTATATTAAACAGTATTCATTTAAGGTCAATACTAATAACCTATCCAAGATAAGAGATTGAGCTACTTTTGATCAGTTACCAAGCAACAGTTATTTTCAATTATTTACAAAAATATTTCAAAAACAAAGCTCTAAAAGGCCTATTTCTATCTGTAAATAGGTTATCAATATTAGCCGTTAGTAACATAAATACAGCCGCACTTATACACGTCAATTATCTTTTTATCAATTTTCTGACTTAGTATCACATTTTCACATAAAAGGTCGAGCTAATGACTGACTTTTCCCCCGTGTTAGTCCGGGCTTCTTTGCAGAATAGACCATCTGCTTTCCTGCCAGGCAGCTCGTAAAAAGCGGGCCTAGGCTTACTGTCACGAACACCGTGACTTACTACAAGGTGGTAGAGTATTAAGCGACTCGCCCAGATTGGTATCACCGCCTTACTTAAGAATAGTCTTAATGCATAACGTCAATGCTTGCTGTTGACGTGTTCCGGTTCAGAACATGAGGTAGCTGGTAAACTTACTTTTGCTGTCTAACATCCAGGCCTCAAATTAGCAACGCACCAATACCACCTTTGGTGTATCTAGGCGGTGTGAATTTCTTACAATCAGGAAATCCGCTTGGTTTTTGCCTTCCAATATAAAATATAAAAAAGACTTAAAGATAATAGACAACACCGAGCGGCCGACAATGATATATTTAATGTTAATCAATGAATTACTACATACGAGTAGTATAAAAACAAAGTCCCTTCTTCTGTCCTTATGCCCCTTTGTATGTTTAAATCTTTAAAACTACGCCACGAATTTTGATGCGGTTTTTTAATAGATAAAATGATTGAAGAGAAAGGTTTATATGTATATTTCATAACAGTGCGAAGCCGTGGCGGGCCGCTTGTAAATAATAAATCTTTGAGTGCGGTCGACAGACTAAAAAATAGCTTCGTTAATCGACGTCATAAGGCGTAAACACTTACTATTAATCAAGACGTCTGTTTTTAATTAACACCAAGAAGGAATTAATAAAAAATACGGAAAAAGAATTGAAGCTTGCTATTTACGGAAATCCGTAATACGCGAAAAACATGACCCTGTATGTCAGATTAAATTAAAACAATACTTTTAATTAATCATTGTTTTGTCAATTTCTTTAATTTAAATTAATTGTTAATATCATTTATTTAATTTAATCAATCAATTCTCCCGTGTTGGTCCGGGCTCCTTTGCAGAATAGACCATCTGCGTTCCTGTCAGGCAGCTGGGAAAAGGCGAGCATAAGCTTACCGTCACTAACACCGTGACATCCTGCTAGGTGGTAGAGTTTCGCAGAAACTCGCCCGGATTTGTACCACCACCTTATCTATTCCTGCCGCCATAATGTCAGTGCTTGCAGTTGACGTGTTCCGGCCAGAGTGTAAGCCAGTAAACTTACTTTTGCTCGAGGCCTAACATCCTGACCTCAGGTTGGCAATGCACCATTACCACCTTCGGTGTCTCTAGACAGCATGTATTTCATAACATCAGGAAGCCCGTCAGCTTCTTTGCTTTCCAATATCATAAAAAACATATTTAAATGTATATTCATAATTGTTAGTTTTAGAGTTTGGTAAGTTTCTACAAATTACTAAGTAGGTAACGTTAATTTAAATTGGAAATAATTGATTTGGTGTCCACGCCACAGGTGGATAATAATAATTAGATTTTTAAAATGTAACGTATCTTACACTTTAGTAAAATAATATTTTTGTCTTTTTCTTACTCTTAATATTACAAAATATTATATTGTGTGTATATGTTAAGTATATATATTTGGTTTTCATTTCAATACTCACAAGTTATATCGCTACTTATTACATACTACATAGTATAAAACAAAGTCGCTTCATCTGTCCCTATGTCCCTTTAAATGCTTAAATCTTTAAAACTACGTAACGGATTTTGATGTGGTTTTTTAATAGATAAAGCGATTGAAGAGGAAGATTTATATGTATATTTCATAACCGTGCAAACCCAGGCGGGCCGATAGTATGAGTATATAATCCAAGAAGATTAATGGCTTAATCACCTTAGGTATTTTAACCCCGCCAGAAATATTAAAGCGTTATAAGTTTAAGGCATCCGTGTATGTTTTAACAAAAGTTTCAACAAATTTGATACGGATTTTCAACCGACTTTGAAAAAGCAGGGGGTTATATGTTTGACACCTATACTTTTTATGTTAATCGATTTCTCCGTCATTTATAAACCGATTCATTTATTTTTTTATTCGAAAGAACATCTTTACGCGGTGGTCTAATTGCTACTAAGTCTAGAGCAGTTGATGGAATCTTAAGAAAATCGGAGAAAATATTTAATTTTTATGTACTTAGATAGACTCACTTATGTAAGTAGGTTTTTGCAGTTTAACTACCTACGCTTGAATTATTTGTTTGCAAGCTGTTGTGATAGTAGAGATGGTTTTTCATTATTTACTAAGCGGCCCGCCCCGGCTTCGCACAGTTATATAAGAAATATACATATTATAAACCTTCCTCTTCAATCACTTCATCTACTAAAAAACCGCATCAAATCCATTGCGTACTTTTAAAGATTTAAGAATAAAAAGCGACTCTGTTTTAAACTATGTAGTGATAGGTTTTGTGGGAAGTTTAATTACTATTATATCTTTTTTTACTACATCTGATACAAAAATTATTGCAATTATCTTATTCGGGCTATTATTTTATAAATAAAACGGGAGATATTCACCAAGAAAAGTACATTTACGCCCATATCCCCGAAGAGGTAGGTAGAGGCACAACCGGGGCACCTACGACTAGCTGAAGACACTAAGTCGCGCAATGTGATAGGTGGCAAGTCGCCAACCGGGCACATATCCAATCCCGAGCAACATATTTTTTATTAGAAAATTAGAAAAACCAAATTCTCTTTTTGTAACCCGACTCGGGAATTGAACTCGGGACTTTATGCAGTCAAATCCATAATCTGGACCGCTACGCCGCAAAGGTGACAAGAGAGATTTACTACATAAAATTACCTGAAGTATAGATAAGACAAAGTATAATACCGTTCAATAGACAAGCTGGATTTAAATTAGCGAAGCGTCGGTAATAGGATAGAGCGTATGGGGCTTCATTAAACGTAAGTCTCATGTACATCGCACATACGAGGCAACTACTCAAGGTTATTTCACTGTCTCAGTTATTGACACTAGGTCATCATGTATTCTGAATTAAAAGAAAGAAAATGTTTATTATCGCCACTGTGGTCAAACAGTATGACGTTGGATATGACTATAAGAGGTTTGGGTTCGATCTCGTCAGTATTAATAACACTATCAAGACAAGAAACATATTTTTTTTTGTCTTCTCCTATTCTGTTCTTATAAAAAAATGTGTAAGTTACCAAACCGATAATAACCAATGAAGGGCTCACTGTGAAAGAGTTTTACTATTATAGATAAAAAATAATTCCTCATAACTGAAATTTAGTGTTTTTGGAAATAACAAAAATAGTTCGGTTTTTTTTTCAGTAAGTTGTGTTGAATAACCGAATAGGTTGACATCTCATTTCCACCTTTAGTGTCTACTGACTAGGCGTATTACAAGAAACCCATCACCTTGTTTGCTGTCCAATGTCATAAAAAACGGACAAGTGCGAATCGGCCTCGCCCATCAAGGGTTCACCTATCACGATATTTAATTATATGATATAACTAAAATACATCATTCTTGCAATTTTTCCTCTATATGTGCTATAATACATTAATTTGTACTAAATTTCAAGATTTTGAGTACTTACGAAGCATCCTTTAGATTTTGATACCCTTGTCAGTTTCAAAAAATTGTGGAAATTTGCATCATAAAGAGCTGTATCTTTTATTTAACACAGCTCCAAAGAACAGTAAACCTGAACATTGTGTGTAACATCAGCTAGTTACCTCCACGCTGTCCTGAGAAAGGGATTCTTGACATACGGACGAAAATATAACCAAGTGATCCTATAAGGGTTCAAATTGCTCTGATATTATCCGAAGATGGTGTCAAGAGTCTCCGAAACCGGTATGATTGTACGAAAAGGTTAATGAATGTTGATAATCCGTATGGGTCATGACTCATGAGATTAGGTACTCGATACTCTCTGTCTACTCCGTAAGGGACTTGGCGTGAAGATATGTATGTAAGGGTTGCGTATTTTCCATTATTAGTACAGAACCCTAAAAATCAGCACCATATCGATGTTGTGTTCCTTGTTGTTTATATATTTCGATGTACAAGTATGTAGGAATTTTATGTCGTAACATGCAAGGAGGTCGAGGCCTACAGAAATGTTTGTTTCCTTTAAGGTTTTATAATTCCACTCGCACCATCGGCGACCCTCCCGTATCATTACGTGGCTTGTACGAGTATAATACTTAATTTTAACAGGTTATGTTATTTAAATGATGTCTATCCTTATGAGTAATAATTAGAAACCTCTTTCACAGCATTCAGCATTGCTATTCAGTTATATTTTTTTAGAATGAATAAGAAGGTATGGATAACGTAGTCCGCATATGGTCGATATTTCTATCAACTAATAAAATGTAGTATATTTTTGTAACTATAAGAGTTACATTTACGATATCGTGAAGTTTTTTTTAATGGTGTTACCTTCTTCAAAATTGTAAAACATTTTTTTTCTTCTATTATTAATGGTTTCCGCAGAGCTTGCTATGATACATTTGATACCTAACTTTTTTACTCTTTGTGTTACATTATTGATGACTTAGTAGGTAACCCTAACTTTAATAATAATAAATGTAGCTTAACCTCATCAGGGATAGTGTCGACTTGTAATGGAGAATGATTTTGTTTTGAAATGGTCTAGTAGTTTCGGAGCCTATTCAATACAAAAAAATACCTTTTCATTATTAGTAGGTATAGGTATAGGGAAAAACAACACTTATACAAACTGTTAGTAACTAAGCTATTGTCAAGCGATACAAAGTTCGCCGGGTGGGCTAGTAACATATAAAACCTATATTTTTCATTTCGGAATAAAATCTGCTTCCGTAATATACTTTATTAGAATTCATTATAACATGAGTCAAACTATGTATGATACAAAAACACAAACCTATGAGAATGATCTACAAAATTCAAATCCCTACTAATATAATAAATATGAATGTGTGTATATTGCGCTGTTTTAAAATTGACAGATTTGAAAGAAATTGAACATAAAAGTAGATTAGGCATTGGAGAACGGCATAGTCTTTTATGTTGTTTCTGTCAGTTCTTAATATAACATTACTACTTTTTGATATTTAAATTTACAGCCAGAAGCAATCGCATAGATAAATATTAACCGCCGTCCGTTAAACATAATGGTCTTTCGTCAATAATTAAATAATAAAGCAAACCTTCCTCAAAAATAAATATTGAGGTAAAAGAAATGAAGAAAATACCAATTCGTGGTCTTGTTGACCTTCAAAGCTACCGAAGTAATAAATAAAAAACAAGTAATTTGTCCCAATGATTTATTTTGTTTCGGGCGACATAAGGACGCCGATTGTTCATGTTCAAATCAAAGGACACTAATAAAGATGTTCTGCATACAAAATAAACGATCATCCAATATCAGTACCATCAATAAGTAGTAGTAATCCATCTACTACAGAAGGATATTGTTGGTATCTGTCTGTCAGCAAAGTGTTGATACATATTTAGTTTTTTTTTTGAAACTTTCAATTAAGTATATATTTCTGAACCTTTCTTTAGGTTTTGGCCCCTACGTTAGTATTTTGCCATTAGTCAAGTAGAAATTTGCATAAAATTTTATATCATTTTTAATCAAATATAATTAGTCATACGTCATAAGTCGTCAGTAACTCATGTCATGCTCTTAGGTAAAGCGGTGGCCTCATTACTCAACCTCATGTAATGAGACAAAGAGGAAATACACGATACGCTGATTTCTTCGTGATTACTTAATTTGTGCACGTTCACTGAACAAAATTGTACAAAATGCCACCAAAATCGACTAATTTCACTCAATATAAACACGAAATTCAATAATTATGAAAATACTTCCATCATCTTTGCTCTCGAAGGCGCCAAAACTCTTTTTCAAGGAATAGGTATAAATACTCTTTAGCAAGAGTTCTTTTTGAACCTTTGAAATTAAGCTAGCTTTAAAAAATAAAAAAAACTTTTAAATTTGGAACAAACCCTTATATATTTAAAAACCGAATTGCAATTTATTGCAGTATATTACTTTGTTCATGTTAAAAGGTATTAAAATGCGAGCTGCTTTTCTGGTGGTAAGAGACAACTATCGTCTATAAGTACCAAATATGTTACTTGTGCATCGTTATCTTACGTTAGAAAGCTGGGATCACATACAAAATAGTTTATAATAAACAAAATTTGATGCCTCATAACCGAAGTTGTTTTCGGAATAACACAGCTGGTTAAATTTTTAGTGTTTGTGGCACTACGACTGATGAACGGTTGAACCGATTTCGATGTGGATTTTTTGTTTGAAGGATGCCGTATTGAGATGGTTCTTAGCTATTTTAGACATAGGTTTAGTTGGAGGTTACTAAATTTTTTAAACCTTCAAGGCAGACCCTAGTACACTAGCAAAAATGTCTAACTGAACTAGTTTTGTTATTTCAAAAACAACTAAAACTTCAGTTGTGATTAATTAATTTTTTTTTACAATAGAGAAACTCTTTTATAACCTCTTCCTTCTGAGCTACTTCTTCGTTTTCTTCTTCTTGTCTTTTGAGCCCAATACTTGTTAATTTTAGTTTTGTAACTAACTTACTAAAATCATCCAATCATATTGACGTTACTACTGCAAATGAAACCGACTTAATAATAATAACTAAACCAATATATTACTAAACATTACTTTGTTTTAATGTTATTAACAAATTGAATGACTAGTGTTTGTCGAAAAGGGTTTCGTTCTTTTCA
>NJDD01000198.1:29685-49445 GCA_002245505.1 Calephelis nemesis
ACGTATCTACCTCCACATTAATTACTCTTTTCAAACAAAGACGCCGCGCCAGTTACAAAGACTCTTAAAACCACACTCGTATAAAATCCGAGTGGTTTGGTCGTAGAATCTAATCTATCCTATCTGTCTCGCACAACTTTCATCTACCATTCTTTCCCCACACTACCATATACAATACTATACTAAATGTTGTAAACGTAAACGTTTGTTGTGTTAGTTATTGTTAGGAGAAGGTTCATATTAAAAAAAACAATATTCATAAGACCGGGCAATGTCTATCGGCTCAGCTAGTGCTAAATAAAATCTGCACAAAAGTTAATGAGAAGAAAGTGTTACGTATTACTTACGTAACTAAAACCTTAGACCCTGATTGAGTTGTTACCTAGAAGTCAATAGTGGAGATCGATCGTGGTCGCCGTCTAGATAACACGACATGAGCGATCGACCTTATCCTTATCTCGTGTGGAAAGAATCTTCAGTAGAAACCGGTAGCGAAGCCGCATTCGCTTTGAAGCCTCTGTGGGCACCACGCGACATCCTTGAGGCAGCGTTCAAGCGCTTGCGTATGCGCATATCGCTGCAATAGTGTAGGGTGACGATGCTATACCGGTAGACGATATAGTGAAAAGGACTTTTTTTTATAGTGCAGTGCTATCAAATTCAAAATGGGTAAGTTTTTGCAATAAACGCAAAATTCTTCAATTATTTCGTAAAAAGATTAACAGAGAAAAGATTAAAAGCTTAATAGATATTCTTTCTTTAAACAGTTTTCAGTTAACAATGATTAAAACTTAATGATTAAGATTTTTAAATTCAATATCCTGTCTTAATACTGATAATGATGATGATATTGAGCATCAGCATTATCAATATTGTAATCACTATATTCTACCTATGTACAATAAATAAATAAAATTAATAACTAAAGAGAAAAAAAAACTAAAAATGCTCATGCTCCAAAATAGCAAGAAACACTTACGCGTGTGATAACTATGAACAATATTTACATTAAATTATATATTAAACCCTGTAACAAATTTAATGAACACCCAGACCTAGAAGACATTAAAATATCGTAAACAATGCAGTGGTATTATTAATGTTGAATATTACCTCATATATATAACATCAAATTTGACTATGTATCTAAATGGCGTATCAGTCTCTGTATTAATTAATTTATTAATTAAACTGGTTGGTATTAAGTTATTTAAATTCGCACATGTATATAAAAAGCGGATATTTTTTTTAAACTAGGTATAAAATTTAAGAAATTATTGCCAAGCATGGAATTTTTTTAAATTCAAACGTATTAAATTTGTTTTTTTTAACGAGTAAAATATATTTTAAAAATCATATCGTCGTTTGAACTTATATACTACATAAATGTACAAGCTAAATACTTGAGTTTAGGTATTAAAAATCATATTTTGCATTTCATTGTTATTCAACTGTTGAAAATTATAGTTGGTCTGCAATAATACAAAGATGGATGAATAATTATTTGCAAAACTGTAGACTAAATCAGAAGTTACACGCTTGTCAGTCAGGCTGAATGACACTTAAAAAAGGAAGCACTTTGCTTTGTCTCTAGTAGACATCAAAAAGGCATGTCTATTTTCGATACATTTGATTGTTTTAAATCATCGACTCTTATTCTTAACTAGTATATATCATTGGCTTAAGATGTCATTTTTTATTTAATTGAAAATATTTCCACAGTGATTTCACTGATTTTGTTTAAAGTTTAATTCTTATTAAAATGTATTAAAAATCTGATCTCGGTTCCCAACGGGCAATCGATTTGTCACCTATCACATTATAGGACTTAGGTGTCCTGGTTGCACCTCTGCCTAAAGCTTTAGGGATACTGGCGCGAAGATACGTGGTGAATAAACAGAAAATAACTCTAAGTAAAATAGTTTTGAGTTTAAAAGCCTTTCTGTAACTCTTTGCTAGTTTAGATTTTTTTAATGACAAAAATATTTGTGTTAATATGTGTGTGAAATATGTGTGTTAATAAGTTGTTACAAATTTTTTAAGCATTTAAACATGTTCTACCACATTGTGGTGTGCAAAAATAATATTAACCTCTTCTTCAACTTCATCTGCATTGTACATTTGCGAAAATACTGTGAAATTGCTCTTGTTTGATACTCAAATCATAAATTTACATATTGTTTTATTGAAAAAAATCAATCATGGTTAATATATATTCATACCGTTTCAAGTTAATAGGTACCTATTGTAATATGATAATGCTTACTACTTTAGGAATAGGCAAAGTGCAGACTGCCCTAATCGAGATCTGAATTAGTCCTGCCCTAATCAAGACGGCGGGCTTAGAATTATCGTAAGCATGAGTAAGAAATAAAATTCGGCTATGACTTCGTCTCCATACTCACTCGTCTTCATAGTATTTTTATCTGTATCCTTCGAACAAACTGATATAATCTACATTTCATCCCTTAAAGTCCTGACCATCTTATGATACAATTAAAGCGACACTCATAATTATTGTCACCTAATCCATCCTAAAGTGAAAGTAAAAAGTCAACAAAAAAACGGTTTTCCTGGAAGGTTATTCTAATAGATTTTTGGTCTGTAGCCGGAGATTTATAACCTTTTGTTATAAATCTTGGACAAAGTTTTTAATAAAAAAAAATTGCTAGGCATTGGATATGTGCCCAGTTGGCGAAAGGCTTGCCACCTATCACATTGTGAGACGTCTTCGGCTAGCCGTGGGTGCCTTGGTTGTGCCTTTGCCAACGTCTTCGGGAATATTTATTTAGATTTAATACAGGTACTATAGTAACCCCAAAAAAACAAATGTTTTTACCAAAGATATCGGCATTACCCGATATACTACTGAATACTATGTACGTCGTATTACAAGTAAGTATAATACAAGTAAGTAGTAAATTTGTTATTTCACAACCATATTCTTTTTCCTGAGGAAGTATTTAATGTTGACATTAGCGTAACATAATACGGGCATAAATATATAGTCAGGCCGTATATAGCTAATGAATGCAAGTTATGTTAGTTTAGATTTAATCCTTAAAAGGTTTACGATTCGCAATTAAAAAATGCAGGAACAAGACTAACAGACGCTACGTACTTCCGTATTTCAAAGTTAGAATAAACAACTTAACCAAACAAGGACTTTTGGTAAAAACAAAAATCCAAGTCTATTTATTTGATACTAGCTGTTCCGGCAAACTTCATTTTACCTGTTCAGTATGTACAGTAAAAATTAAAATGTCGTTATCCTAGTTTGTTCTCAATTGAACGGGACAAAAAATAGGCTATGTCCGTTTTCTCCTCCTCCTCATGAACAAGTCCACCTGTTAATTTAGATTTTTTCACTCCTCCCATTGACCTCTAAGTATACTCCTCCTCATGAACCTATTACTCCTATTCTTCTCTGACAGAAGGAGATGTCATATTACGGAAAATAAATGGTTCAAGATTTCTCACAATCCTCTGTTCTATGCTACATACTTTAATTTTTGATTGAGCCTCCCTCGTTTTAAACCAATGTTTTTTTTTTAATTACCAATTAAATAATTAGAAAATTAAAGTTCTACAATATTCTGACAATTCTAGAGTCTTCAAAATCATTTTAAGGTATCCTTCTATATTATTACCTTCAGAATATAATATAGTCCGTTGAAGTTGTTCAAATACCTTAAGAATACAATTTTTCGCTATTCATGCATTCTGAATAATTGCAGTAATCTGTGGACGTAGCCACTGATATCACTAACGGCCAGTAATAATAACCTACCTACAGATTAAGGTAGGCCTTTTTGTTAATTATTGAAAAATGATAGCGGTTACCTGACAACTGATCTAAAGCAGCGCGAACTCTTATCTTAAATAGGTTATTAATATCAGCCGTAAGCCGTTTTCAATGACTTACAATGACTTTCTAACTTTAAAATAAATTTCAGATTGTTTTATGAAATAAAAAACAAAAAGCACATCCATTTGGAAAATTTTCTTTCTTTCTTTAATTCTTTATTGTACACAAAAAAGTCAAAAAAATAAGTAAATATGTAAAATTTTACAAGCGGCGAGCTTATCTTTAAAAGAGATTTCTTCCAGTAAACCCAAAATAAAGAGAATGCATAAAATAAATGTAGAACTATACAAAATCTTACTGTACAAAAAATCACAAACTAAATTACTAATCATGACTAAAGTAACATGCTATTTAATTACACAACAAAACGCTCCATTCCTACCTTTTCAAAAACTGTTAATGATTGAATAAGTACTCCGAATCTCATAAGGCAATGAATTCCAGAGTTTCACGACATCAAAAGTAAAAAAAACAGTAGTGGTTTAAAAAAAATGTCGTCTATTGTAATACCCAATCTCTAACCGAGGGCAATGTAATATTTCGGTAGGTATTACAAGATTTGAAGTGCTCTTGACATGGTGATAAACTTGTCACTCACTTATATCTTTTTGTGTATCTTTGCTCAGGTAGATACATAGAAAATATGCTTATGTAAATACTTAACAAAATCAGATTAAATATACAAAGAAATTTTAAGGATTATGAGCAGACTCCACACTAAGCCACGTCGGTTACGTGGAGAATTATTTAGGATAGTGCAGACAGTTCACGAGGTGGATCTGGTCTCCAGGGCTACTCTTGAAGCTCGATTCATACAATATTGTAAACTAGCTGCGCCCCGCGGTTTCACCCGCGTAAGCCCCAATCCCGCGGGAACTCCGGTATAAAAAGTAGCCTATATGTTATTCTGGGTCTTCAGCTACCTACATACCAAATTTCATCGTAATCGGCTTTGTAGTTTTTGCGTGAAAGAGTAACAAACATCCATACATACAAACTTTCGCATTTATAATATTAATAGGATTGGAATCGAGTGAAACTGAAATTGGGAATATAAGTTTAGGTACTCTTAAACATGAATAAGAATAACAATAGAATAAGATTAATTAACTCTCTCTTGAACGCAAAACTGTCAAATTATAAACAGTTATAGTAAACAATACATTATTTTGTCGGATTTCGTTAAATTTATTTGTAACTAACTTTTTTGCTACTACAGTATTCAAAAATATACGATTTTAATTTCCAATTCGAATGATATCGAGATTCATAACTATGTTACACGAGAAAAGCAGATGTAAAATAATGCCCCTACCTAAGAGAAATGATCTCGAATTTGCCCATATACTTTTAAATATTATTAATAATGGAACTAACATTTTAAGTAAGTAAGTGCCCTACGTTTAGGTTGTCGTTTGGACGGCCGTATAGGGCAAGATTAAGTTTCGCCTTGCCTAGGGCGCTGGGGCTTGGTTAGTGTTGACTCTGGCACAAGTAGTTTTCAACGCAATAATGTCACTATTACATTTATAGTGAGGTTTATAGTGAGGATTATAAATGCGAAAGTTTGTATGTATGGATGTATGGATGTTTGTTACTCTTTCACGCAAAAACTACAAAGCCGATTACGATGAAATTTGGTATGTTGAAGCTGAAGACCCAGAATAACATATAGGCTACTTTTTATCTCGGAGTTCCCGCGGGATTGGGACTTACGCGGGTGAAACCGCGGGGCGCAGCTAGTAAGATATTAAATTTTAATATTACATCATTTTTGTGATATATGTAAAAAATCACAAGTAACTGTCTATAGTTTAAAAAAAATTTAATTAAATTTGTTTTATTTGCTCCATCTTACTAATAAAGTCCTTTAAATAAAATAATCTCAAAATAGGGAATAGGGATCGTCGCCTCTGTGGTCTAGCGGTCCGGTCGTTGGACTTGACTGCATGAGGTCTCGGGTTCGAATCCCGGGTCGGCCAACAAAAAGGAAATTGGATTTTTCCAATTTCCTAATAAAAAAAATGTTGGTCGGGATTGGAAATGCGCCCGGTTGGCGATAGGCTTGCCACCTATCACATTGTGGGACTTAGTGTCTTCGGCTAGTCGTGGGTGCCCTGGTTGTGTCTCTGCCTACCTCTTCGGGGATATGGGCGTGAAGATACTTTTTTTTTCTTTTAGAGATCTTAATTTTAAGACCACAATTCCTTCATTTCCGATTATAGAATCATAATTCATAATTTTATTTAAGATGACTATTTAAATTGATCCAGCCGGTAAAAGTTGCAGGTTCTAAAATAAACAACTAAGAAATACTTTTCAACATTTAACAATGTGAGATACCGAAAGAACAGGAAATAGTACAAACACTCAAACATTAAAACTTTTGCATTTTTCTCTTCAAATAAACGGCTTAATACTTTTAAACTCTCATTAAAAGTTTTGGTTTGTGTGAAATCACAGTAAAATATAGAAAGGGAACATTTCTACTGTACTTGGAGCAGTAAAACACAATTTTTAGTCTTCCAGTTCAAGTCAAATTATAACCAAAACTTAAAGATAAGCTAAACAAAAAGAAAGAGACGGAAAATTTTAGACATGTCAGATTAGTTCGTACATGTCAACTTGTGACGTTTATTAATTAACGTTTGCCGAGAAGTGAATTAAAAGTCTGTAGAAATGTCGTCTACGAACTAATCTGGCAGCAATAATAAGTGTGTTTTGTCTCTAACTATTGCTACTGTTAAAACAATAGAATATGTATAGAATATATAAAAAGATAATAATTTAAAATTAGGTTAATCGCAACAAAATTGCCATTAATACATTTTATTAATAATACCTAAGTATGTATTTTCCAGAATTAAGAAAAATTATGGTGATGAATCCTTTACATTTAGGCACTGTTTTAACTGACTTCGGAAAAAAAAGTTTGTTAATTGTTCATACTATACTTTGTTAATTGATTTCTCAGTCATTTCTCAAATTATTTTAAAAATCCTTTTTTTTATTTAAAAAATGTACTTCCGAGTTGGTCCCATTTCCGCCAAGTCTGTATCAAATGGAATCCCATCGAATAAATCGAGGAAAACACTAATTTTTTGTTATTAATGTAATTGGTGAAATCGATACCATTTTTTTTAATTTTACTGAATTAGTTATATTTAAATTAGTATGTAAACGACAATATTATGTAAAGAAAATTTTATCTATGTAGATTTACATTAAACGACCTGATCTAAGGAACATTTTTTCCTATAACTGTCTTAATAATAAACATAGACTAAAGGAATGGAGTTTCGGCGCAATTGTGAATGAAGGTGGTCGTATTTTTTTCATTATTATTGAATTTCGTGTTTATATTGAGTGAAATTGGTTAATTTAGGTTGAAATTTGAATAATTTTGTTCAGTGAAAGTGCACAAATAAAATAATCATGAAGAAATTAGTTTACCGTCTATTTCCTCGCTGCTATCAAAGCTCACTAGATGAGCTTGAGTAACGAAGCCACCGCTTTACTCAAGACCCAGACCAGGGGGCTAATTATGTATCTCAGTGGCCAACTCAAAATGGAAAACTTTACATCAGATAGCTGTCAAATGACGTCATTTGTGTTTGCTATCTCTATTATATTTCTGTTTGTCACTGGAGATAGTAAATACATAACACGTCATTTGACAGCTATTTGATGTACACTTTTCTATTTTAAGTTTTTTTTTTATGACATTGGAAGGCAAACAAGCAGACGGAGTTCCTGATGGTAAGAAATTCCCGCCGCCTAAAGACACCAAAGGTGGTAATGGTGCGTTGCCAACCACAAGCCGTTGTTAGGCCTCGAGCAAAAGTAAGTTTACCGGCTACCTTACCCTCCGAACCGGAACACGTCATGACGTTATGGCGGCAGGAATAGGTAAGGCGGTATTACCAATCCGGGTGAGTCGCTGCGAAACTCTACAACCTAGTCAGATGTCACGGTGTTAGTGACGGCAAGCCTATGCTCGCCTTTTACGAGCTGCCTGGCACAGGAAGGCAGATGGTCTATTCTACAAAGGAGCCCGGACCAACACGGGGGGTAAGTTGGCCACTGATATACAAGATCAGCCCCCTGACATGTCTTTGTACATAGTGACTAATGACTATAAAAATTAACTAACTTGACATTGGCAAAGTAGTAGCGAAAAACGATCGAAAGCCATATTTATAAAAGAAGATGAAGAAGACTAAAGTAACACACTTCTAGTTTTTATTACACTGTAATATATACTACATATAACGATATCTTAAGTCTTAGGGCACTGCCACGTTTATTAATAAGACGGATATTGTATCATAGCTTGTTTAATTGTCATACAACATGAATTGGCAATTTTGCGTTCAGTAAATTAGCGATGTACTAATAATGTTATATATTCCCACAAGTTTTGAAATAACTTGTCTGAAATGTTTTTGTAGGTTTTACATTTTGTGAGTAAAAACAAGTATCTTCACGCCCATATCCCCAAGAGGTAACCAGAGGCACTAAAAAGGAAAGCACGACTAGCGCATATCGCCAACCAGACACACATCCAATCCCGAGTAACATTTTTTATTATTTTTTTATTAGAAAATTGGAAAAACTACATTTTCTTATTCTGCTTAACCCAGGAATCGGACTCGGGAATCGAACCTGGGACCTCATGAAGTCAAGTCCAACACCTGGACTTGACTTCATGAGGTCACCTGGCTAGATCATATTCAAAAACATTTTATATGGTTCATAAATTTTAGAAGATTCCTTATAAGTTTTATTACGTCCACAGATACGTACGTTCTACCTCTTTCATTTCCATAGCCAGAATGTCAAAATCAGCAGCTTATCCTATTTCCCTTTCCTAACCCGACATGTTTTTTTGTTTTTCCCTGGACAAGTTACACGAATTTAATCTAATCCCAAATTCAGCTAACTATATGCTTATGTTATAGGTTTTAGTCAACGATTCTAATACATAGTAATACTTAAATAGATACCAGTATAAATTTAACACCCTGACCAGGAAATCGAACCCGAGCACCGACGGGGACGCGGTTGATCGGTGTAGTTAGGCTTGTACGCTAACCACTCAACCATTTTATGTTTTCTACACAGTAAATATTTTATAGATAAAATTATATGTAAATAAAGCTAAAATTCCTACTTTAAGCTATAGTTTTTCCAGTATAAGGTTTTAAATAAAATGTTACAAATTGACATAATATATAAAGTGCTGGTTTTAGTACTAGCTGCGTCTTGGAAAAAGTTTTTGCGACACTCCCTAAATGCAATTAAAACAAGTAATAAACGAAAAGGATTAATTAAAAATAACAATTTTCTTAAAGAACAATATTTTTGGTTTATAACATTTTTCGATAAACTAGAGGAAATTTACAAATACACCTCATGCAATAACCAAACATGCGCCCCTTTCCATCCAGCGCCCTGGGCGGCAGCCCAAACGCATCCAACCCTGACTCCGCTACTGCATGTATAATATAATACCTGTTTGAAAATAATAGTTTAAGAAGCCATATACGCTAAAATACGTCAGCAGTATAATGTTTTTTCATACAAAGCAATCATGGATCTTGGTGACAAAAATACACAAGAATAACATCAATATGCTTTATAAGACTAGTGTTTCAAATCAAAAAGTTAACAATTTTTTTAAAGCAAAACCCAACTGTCTACTTAAATTATGAAAATATCGACACTAGATTTAACATAAACATAGATAAGTACTATGCCTAAAAGGTAAGTGTTCCAGTTTTTATACTTTTTTTCAAATTACTTTTATAGTGTCAAAAATAGTGATTTGTCGCTTAAGACGTTTACTTTAGAGCGCACTATTTCATAGTAATCACGGAACGGGGGAGTGCAGTGATTGGCTCTTCTGACTGACTAAGTATGGGGCCTTAAGTAACACCAGTGACAATATAAGTGGCAAGAATCTAGATCATGATAAAAATCCTTGAGACACATGCAACACCATAAAATTACCGTGCCAATGTCGTTTCAAATATTTATTTACAAGGCAATGTGTACAAAATCTAGTAAAATGAAATGTTTAGTCATGTCAGTTTATTTGCAGTGGTAAAACCCGTGTTAAGAGTTTTAAATTTAATTAATCATTGTTAGACATCACAGCAAATAAAGCTACTGATAGCCCCATCGTTGATAAGATAAGCTGTATTTCAATAGACACCTTATTCTATTTATAGACAAATACTAATTAATGACTTGAGTGAATAATTTTCTCACTTCATTTCCTGCTTGTTTTAACTCCCGACGAAAAAAGACGGGTGATAAGTTTGGCGTGTTTGTGTGTCTATGTCTGTCGTGTTATAACTTTTGAACGGATGGCCCGATTGCGATGCAGATTTTATGTTTGAAAGCTGACATGATTAAAATTGTTCTTAAGTACATTATAAGTAGGTTTTGTCAGGTAATTAAAAATTGTGTTATTAGCCATCTTTTTAGGACACGTTAACACAGACGTATTATTTTAACAGTATCCTTATTCTATAAATGCGAAAGTCTACTTCTCACGGTTCCACACCCTAAACGACCCGGCCAATTTTGATGAAATTTGATATGCGTAAATTTAAAAACCTAAGTTCAAACCTAGAGTTATTTTAATTTTAAAAAATAATCCCCCACAAATATAATAATGTCGATGTCTGTATTTCCGGGTCTGACGATTTATAAAATTGGCACTGGTATCTATTTAAGTATTTCTACTTATTTTTCTCTTTTTTTTTTAATTGACAAATTATAATAAGAGTCTTTTTTACTAATGCTTAATACTTATTAATATCGTTGACTAACACGTATACCTGACACAACACAAATAATAATCTAACACTAAAGCACGCAAATTGTATGAAGTAATGTACTTTGAAATCAGATCAATTTGTACAATTCGTCCATGGAGTTATTAATAGATATTTATTATAATAATTGCCAGACTTTAGAGTTAAAACAATTTTATTCTTGTTGTTGTCCACAGATATTTACTCGTATATATCTTGGTAGAAATGAATGATAAACTTTCGTGAATGTAGGAATGTAGAGGACATTCCTGAAACGATATTTTTGAAATAGGATTTTGGAAAATAAACAAACGAGTAAATATGTATTTGAACCTTTACATATTATATGCAAAAAAAAATAGTCAAATATGTCTTCTACAATGTCTTAATTTATTGATGTACAATAAAAATATTGTAAAATATTATATACTTTGTTTTAAAGTATCTTCACGCCCGTATCTCCGAAGAGCTACCTCTTCAGAGATACGAGAGGATACGAGAGATACGATACGCAGAGGCAGAATCAGGGCAACCACGACTAGCTGAAGACACTAAGTCCCACAATGTGATAGGCGGCAAGCCTGTCGCTAACCGGGCACATATTTAATCCTAGACAACGTTATTTTGTATTAGAAATTGAAAATACACATTTTTTTGCGATGACTTACCACTTCCTTTATAAATACAAAACAAACAGACAAACTTAGATATGATGTACGTTACATTATTAACGGCGAACAAAACATTGTAATAACCATGTCACAGACCTTTCTAAAGTTCGGAATCATTAAACGAACACACAAACTTGCTTAGAATTGTTACTTATAAATTTAATACCTACCTACTGATAATAAGCCTTTTCTTTAAGGCAGATAAACAGTCACTTGAACACTATCAATGAACAATAGATATCAATATTAAGTCAAAGTAGCGTCAAGTGTGTGTTTTCCAAAAACATACACTTATTCATATTAACTAGCTGGTTTTCGCAGCTTCATATTTAAAACCTTTAGCTATTTTATAAAAATCACACGAAACAATTTCCCCGTGTTGGTCCGGGCTCCTTTGTATAATAGACCATCTGCCTTCCTGTGCCAGGCAGCTCGTAAAAGGCGAGCATAGGCTTGCCGTCACTAACACCGTGACATCTGACTAGGTGGTAGAGTTTCGCAGCGACTCACCCGGATTGGTACCACCGCCTTACCTATTCCTGCCGCCATTACGTCATGACGTGCTGCGGTTCGGAGGGTAAGGTAGCCGGTAAACTTACTTTTGCTCGAGGCCTAACATCTCAGCCTAGGCGGCGGAAATTTCTTACCATCAGGAAATCCGTCTGCTTGTTTGCCTTCCAATGTCATAAAAAAAATACAATTAATGTATAACCTGAGAGAAACCTGCTAATCCTGAGAGTAATATCGACAGGTCTTCCGAGTTATTTACTGATAAATGAAATCGAAATGTCTTGTGGGCAATATTACACTTCGGTATAATAATTAAGCACAGTAAAACTACAAAAACAGACTCCAACTTTTTCATTTGGTTTGATAATTCTTTTTTCTAAAGATAGGAAATACAGCATTTTAACATTTCGGCCTCAGGTTTTCAACGCACCTTTAATTACCACCTTTGTTGTCTCTAGGCGGCGTGAATTTCTCGACATCAGGAAATACGTCTGCTTTTTTACCTTCCATTATATTAAAAAAATGTCTGCCTTTGGATACCCAAATGCCTAATTTCAGACACCTAGCACTGAATTCCAGGCAAACAAATATACAAGTTTCAATATTTCTTATAAGAGGTAGGATAAATCGCCTATGTGGTCTAATAGTCCGATGTTACACTTGACCTCAAGATGTTCCGGGTTTGATCCGATGTCAAACAACTTCAAGAAAAAGGTGTTTATTCAATTTTCTAATGAAACAATATTGTCCAGGGTTGGATATGAGCCCGGTGACGATAGGCACCTATCACACTATCGGACTTCATGTTTTTGGCTCGTGTCGTGGCTGCTCTGGTCTGCATACGTCTTCAGGGATAAGGGGGAGAGGATATTTTTTTCCAATCTGAGGTTAGAATGTAAAGTTATAAGTTTACTACTCAAGGGATAGGGCTAGCGAGGCTATAAAGTACCTACTCAACATTAAGCAGAAGTTTAGTAATAATGTCACTTTTTGTACATATATACATGCATACATATCTTCACGCCAAGCCCCTTACTAGGTAGGCAGAGAGTATCGAGTGCCAGACCTCACGATCCTGACAAACTCGTCTGTCTATAAACTTTTTTATACACCTACTAAAGTCAAATTTACGCCTTAATACAAAATTTAATAATTATAGGTACGTAGTCTTATTTCAAGTCTTAAGAAAGGTGCAATGTTTCTGATCTCTTTTGTAACACATTACACAACACATACACATAGTCTACATACAGCATACAGCAAATACATGATACGCTAATTTCTTCATGATTATTTCATTTGTGCACTTTCACTGAACAAAATTGTACAAAATGCCACCAAAATTGACTAATTTCACTCAATATCAACACGATATTTAATAATTATGAAAAAACTTCGACCATCTTTTCTCTCGATGGCGCCAAAACTCTTCTGATCTCTTTTGTAACACATTACACAACACATATACACAGTCTACATAATATTATGTTGTGCTAGTAGCAGAACAATTAATATTTAAAACACGTGGGTAGAATGTAAAATGTTATCTTAACGCTTTGAATTAAAGCATTTAATCCGTTGTAATATTTGTTATGGCATTTTTTTGTGTGAGAAATTATTCTGAATTCATAATTGTGAATGTTTTATGTTAAATAATATAATTGTTATCACATATAGTACAGGATGGAAAATAAATGTTAGAATATGAATCTGGAAGCTCAAATCACGGTTACCAGAGTGATTCGGCCGGTTTTATCAGGTTTTTACTTTTATGTATAATTAAAATTTGATATTTTAGATCCTTCGTTTTGTTTATTTTTCAAAACGCTGGGAATTATATGATGAATTTTCTATTTTGTGCCCTTTTTTGCGATTTTTTTCATAAAGTAAGGAAATTAAGTTTATTGATGTTTTTGTCTATTTTAGTTTCTAGATATAAAATCAGATTATTATTCGGATAGATATAAAGTGTACGAAGAGAAAAAAGTAAACTTCCAAATAACGTTTATCGACGTTTTTGTCTACTTTAGTTTTTAGTTATAAAATCATATTCAGATAAATATGAAGTGTACGAAGAGAAAAAAGTAAACTTCCAAATTACGTTTATTGGCGTTTTTGTCTACTTTAGTTTTTAGATATAAAATCAGATTATTATTCAGATAGATATAAAGTGTACGAATAATAAACTCTCAAAACACGTTTATTGATGTTTTAGTCTATTTTAGTTTGTAGGTATAAAATCTGATTATTGTCCAGATAGACATAGAGTGTACGAAGAGAAAAAATAAAACTCCCAAATTACGTTTGTTGGTGTTTTTGTCTATTTTAGTTTCTAGTTCTAAAATCAGATTGTTATTCAGATAGATATAAAGTGTACGAAGAAAAAAAAGGTAAACTCGCAAATTACGTTTGATGTTTTAGTCTATTTTAGTTTCTAGGTATAAATCAGATTACTATTCAGTGTACGAAAAAAAAGTAAACTCTCAAATTATGTTTGTTGATGTTTTTGTCCATTTTTAAATTCCAATCATAAATCAGATTAGGTATTTATAG
Organism: Calephelis nemesis; assembly: GCA_002245505.1. Classification (NCBI taxonomy): domain Eukaryota; kingdom Metazoa; phylum Arthropoda; class Insecta; order Lepidoptera; family Riodinidae; genus Calephelis; species Calephelis nemesis. Next base: position 44,112 of record NJDD01000198.1, read on the forward strand.
GTCTGTTATAAAAATTGGAACAAAAGATAAATTGGTCTTGCTTCAGTGTTTTATTGCCAATAAATTGTAATAAGTTCGGATTCGTCACTGTTCTCTCAATTATTTTGTGAAATATCTTCAACATATAGAAAAGTCTTTTGTTATTGATAAATAAACACCTACTCCTTCCATGGCCAAGTCCAAGTTAGATAAGAACAGAACTTGCAGCAGATTCTGTTACTATAAGTTATTTCTTTTCAAACGAAAAATATCACTCAAACTTAGGTAGGGCTTCTGCTGGATATCCAGTCAAGACCAGGCTGTATTTATGCCGATTTTTATTATTTTATTTCACGTGGGAATTAGCAATTTCTACAAACAGGTCCAAATACTTTGGTCATATCTTGTATTCACAGGTGCCTCTTGTAGGTTTACGTGAATTAAAGATAATTTATGTTCATTATTAGTTATTCCCAGTCTGACACGGCGGTATAAAGATGATATTAATTTCATTTTATTTTTCATTACAGGTCTAGACTTCTTAGAACATGGAGCGGACTTCGAAGCCGCGATATCAGCTACCGGTGAGTTGGACTTATTATTACATACATATTATAGGACGACATATAACATTCATAAATTGTATGTAAACAACATATACCATTCATAAAGTGTATGTAAATAACACTTTATGAATGGTATATGTCGTATTACGTAAAACAATTGAAAATAAATACTGGTACCAGTTTTAAAGGTAATAAATATATTTGTACAGTAGTACTTTTTAAATTATGCGTTTCGGCTACATTCGTCAAGCTTCGGAAATCCGAATGTGTTTTAAAGATATCTATACAGAGTTGCTATTACATAATTAATCATTTTGCTCAAATTTATTAATAAAAGTATAAAGTGTAAAAATAATTAAAAGTGTAAAGCCGAAGCGCATAATTTAAATAATAGTACTGTATACAGTTTTATGAATTCATCCTCTTTAATTAATTTAAATTGATGGAAGAAGAAATAAAGCCGCAACTTCCTTTCCTAGTGTCAATCAAATTGCACTGGATTGCACTTTGCACTGGTTCAGGAATGGCATATCTACCTAACACTTTACAGTACCTACTCCTATTTAAATTATGCACTTCGGCTTTACACTTTTTACTCTTTTTACACTTAACACTTTTATTTTTAAATTTTCTGACCTAATCTAAATTTAAGCGAAATGATTAATTATGTAATAACAACTTTGTATAGATATATCTTTAAAATACATTCGGATTTCCGAAGCTTAACGAATATAGCCGAAGCGCATAATTTAAATAGTACGACTGTACCTAAGTATGTTGTGATAGTGCTTTTACTATAGGTCTCAAATATGCTGAATAGTCCTCATGAATATCTAATACTAAACCTTTGAGAACGGATAACTAACAGTAACTTTTTGTGTAACACTTCACAATATTTTTGAGTAAGTTTGGAAACTAAAACACGATTAAATAAATTTGGCTCAGTAAAAAAAATAAACTTTCACAAAACCACACCTTCTGACTTCTGAAAGAATTAATTACATATTTTTCTGTTGAAGATGTAATATAGTATTTATGTTTAAAATGTGGGTCATTCCAATAAACCCTATGAATTAAATATGAAGTTAGTTTTTTGATTACATAATTATTTAAATAAAATATCTTTGTTTAGGAAAAAACTAAACTCATACTTAGTTGAAAGGCTTTATTGTGATTACTACTTTTTTTTCTGTAAACATGTATTAAATAGAAACTTATGTGATTGTTTCTTTCCAGAGAAGGGAAAAAAAGTGTTTTTTGTGAAAATTTTTGATATTTTCTATACCGCAATATTTATTTATTCGTGTTTCGATTTTTCAAACTTATTTAAATATTTTTTTCAACTATTAATACACATAAAAATATTGTTTATAATACGTTTTAAAAAAATCTAGTTTAGATATTCATTGGGATGATTCCAGATTTATTTGATACCCATAGTGCCTTAAGAACAAAAATGCCAATGAGCCTGCATTGCACGTAGAAATATTTATTAACATGTAGGTAATATTCCCCACCAGGGATTCTACATACTCATTAAAAACGTTCTATACAGTTGTAAACGTTATTTTACATCCATCTCGACCGCAGACTTATTCCAAATTCAACAACAATCGCAAGATGGTATTAAAGTATCCTACAAGTTTACATTTGTTGGAATGCATGTTTACAACCGTCTGGAACACCTTTTAGCGATTTGCACTGTCGAATATGACTCACTTTGTAAACTTTCAATGTGACAGCAGTACCTCTTTACCTCTTTTATAAAAATATAAATCTGACAGTCAATGGCGGTAAGTTAATGAAATATGTCAAAATTGAAAGTGTGATAAACATGCAATTGTATGTAAATTAGCTGAGTAATCCTGGCGCCTATGATACGCTGAAATGAAACACAATGGAAAAAAAATGTTATTATTCGTCCACTATGGCCTTAAGTTTGGAAATGACCGGTAGGTGTGTGACCATATTTAAGGTATCCAAAGAAGTGTCTGTGACTTGGAGAACTCCCATTTCTTAATAAATTCTTATGTTATTTTTTTTATTTCATGCTTCCACTTAATTGAATCATTGTATTTCGATTATATTAAATAGACAGTGTCCACAGTTAAGGTACCTATAAAAATAAGTGATTGTGCCTTCATATATTTAAATAAAGAAACACTTGTATTGTATTACGTATCACTTATAATTATTTATTCTTTTGTAAATAGCCTACCGGTTTCGCTTATTCAGCTATTAAAAATATAAACTACTAAACAAATATTGTTTTATAAAAACTTAAACTGCTAAACAATATTTTAAATTAGAAATAATGTTTAGTACCTAGTTTGTTTTGATGATGATGCTGTATAAGCGAAACCGGTAGGCTATTTACAAGAGAATAAATTATAAGTGAGTAAAACAGTACAAGTGTCTTTATTTAAAAATATGAATATTTTGAAATGTTTGGAACTACCAAGCACCGACGATGAAAAATAGCAAATGATTGTGCCTTATTAAGAGAATTCTAATTTTTTTTCTATTTTATGCTTCCTTTGAATGAAAGCATTGTAAGTACTTTATTTATATTAAATAAAAAAATGTTAAACTGCATTTAGAATATGCTGGCAGCTACATTTACTTTTCCAACCATTTTGAATGCCTTCAAAATTTCAGTACGTTCTGGCGCATACTTGTAAACGGCGATACTACTTTTTATGACTTATACATATGAAAACTGCAGCCCTGTGCAAGTTGGATTAAAAAATATGTTCACATTTTCAAAATTTTAAATGATGATATAACCGATAAAGTTAAAGTGGCAATTTTAAGCCAACTTTGTGCGAATCGGATTAGCCAGGTGTTTGATCATCTACGACTACTATTTTTTTTTATACAAAAGGACGCAAACGAGCAAGTGGGTCACCTGATGGAAAGTGATCACCACGGCCCACGGACATCCGCAGCACCAGGAGTATCACAGATGCGTTGCCGACCTTTAAGGAATGAGTACGCTCTTTTCTTAAAGGTCTCTAAGTCATAATTGTTTGGGAATACCGCCCTCGGTAACTGATTCCACTATACCTTGAAATGCATCTAAATACTCTTAACTAATACTGTGCTCCATATTTAACATATAAAATGTGTTATAGCAGGGTATGTTATCTAAGTAGTTTAATTAGACGCATTAGGTACCACATAAAATATTATTGGCAAAATTACCTCTAAAATTGACAAGATAATACTGAGTATAACAAGCGTACCTACACGTAACTGAATACATGTTTTCATGAGAGGTTCGAGAGCCAAGTTCATGATTTCGGAGAGACCTACCTAGCTTCTAGACTCATCACATCAAATTTGGATAATTTCCGAACGTTTTAGTCATGAAATATCAACCTAGGTGCTCCCGGGTACCAAGTACTAACAACAATCCACATTGTGTCGGTTTAGTCAGTATTTCCACATGATAGAACAAACATAACATGCCCTCACTTATTTACACCAACACTTTCTTTCCGTACCACACTCTTTCCGATCTTGATATTGCAAATACGGTTGGCGATCGCAGCACCGCAAGTTTTCCTTAACGCCCTTATTTCGACCTACCATCCTAACCTACTTATCCTTCTTTCTTGCTTTTTCTGATATACCCAACTCACGTTACCATAAAGTAACGTTTGTAAAAGTTTTTTTTCTATTACTTTTCCAGGTTTTGGACATTTCCACTTTTGCCTATTAGCAATTATTCCCACTTTATTGCTTTTTTTTATATACCCAACTCTCGCTAACATTAGGTAACTTTTGTATATTTTTTTTTTCAGGTTTTGGACGTTTCCACTTTTGCCTATTGGCAATCACTGGTTTAATATACGCCAACACAGCCATAGGCATCACAATAGTGTCATTTGTACTACCGGCAGCGACATGTGATTTCCGAATGACATCCTCCGATAAAGGCTGGCTGACAGCAGCCCCTATGTTAGGTAAGGTCGTTTCTTTATCATTTTTTAAAATGCAACGCTAATAAGCAGACATCTTTTCTTTCAGATGAATGAATGTATAATGTTCATCTATAGATCGAACTCAGATAATGCGTTTCCCGCCTGAGGCAGAGATGGCAAACCTCTTGCTAAGTTAAGGTTATGGCTAAGTTATGGTTGAATGAATTTACATTGATCAAATGAAATGGATGGTTATTCGGAATAAATAAAATTAATAAATAAATATTTCTGGACAAGTTACACAAATTGAATATAACCCCAAAGTAAGCAAATTATATGCTTGTGTTATGTGTATTAGTCAACGATACTAATACATAGAAATACTTAAATAGATACCAGAATAAATTTAATAAACACCCAGACCCGGAAATGCAAACATCTGAATGTTCTTAACACAAATTCCTGCCCCCGTCGGGAATCGAACCCAAGCCTCGCGGTTGTTCGGTGTAGTTAAGCGTGTACGCTAGCCACTCGACCAACAAGGCGGTACATAAAAACGTAAAAAATATTTGAAAAATCACAAATGAAATTGTGTAAATTAAAAACAAAGTTATTGTAGCTAAAAAGACAGCGCTCCCAGCTGTCCGCGTTACATGGCGAAGGGTTATCGACATTTTGTGGAATATTAGAAGTGCTGTAATTTGTTTATTTTGAGTCTGATTTTTTTTTTTTTTACTATTTTAGTTAATAATCCCAAATATACAGCCTTAATTTTGACAACTAATTTAAAAACACCTTGATGCAATTTATTTAGAAACACTTGTACTTTCCACAATATATTTTATTTTTATGATTTACCGGTT
>NJDD01000198.1:61231-77407 GCA_002245505.1 Calephelis nemesis
GGGTAGGGTAGCCGGTAGACTTGCGCCTTAGGTAGGTCATGGTCTTCATATCTTTAAATGAAAAAAACACTTGTACTGTTTTACGTATCACTTATAATTTATTATTTTGTAAATAACCCTTATGCGTGATGATGCTATTAAAAGCCGGTTTCATATATAATATTGCCTCTGTGGTCTAGCGGTTCAGGTGTAGAACTTGACTGCATGAGATCCCGGGTTCGAATCTCGGGTCGGGCAACAAAAAGAAAATTTGGTTTTTACAAATATTCTAATTAAAACCACGTTGCTCGGGATTTGACATGTGCCCGGTTGGCAATAGGCTTGCCACCTATCATATTGTGGAATTTAGTGTCTTCGGCTAGTCGTGGGTGCACTAGTTGTGCCTCTGCCTACCTCGGGGATATAAGCGTAAAGGCACTATTTCATATAGAACAGCATTATCATGGCTAACCTCTCTTGGTGTGCCGTCCGCTTGTTTCCTGTCTAATCACATAAAAAAATCTTTCTTTTCAGTTACTACACTCTAATGATCTGGTTCCCTGAATTGTTCAACCGTTACGAGGAGTTCGAACATAAGTTCCCCAACACTTCTGCGTCAGTGTGCGATGTGTCAAGTATCGTGGTGACAGACGAGGAAGAAGGAGACCCCTTCGACTGCGGCAAGGTCATCGATCAGAACGTCTACATGCACACTCTGATCGTCGGTCTCGCCTGTATTCCAACATCTCTGTGGCTTCCTCTTTGTGTCCACAAGCTCGGCGCTAAATTCTTCCTGAGTAAGTATCCTTTTAATCACATTTCATCTGGTAACAACACTATCATTAGATAGGGTTGTTACCAATTTTTTTATGGGATGGGGATTCTATCGATAGTGGGTAGAATTTTAGTATCTTTGCCCACCTTAGAGACAAATATAGATAACCTAATACTGTCATAACTCCAAAGGTGATACAGAGTTGTCATCATTTAGGTAGTACGAATAAAGTTTTGGATTAAAAATACACTTACTCCTTCCGTAGTTAGAAGTTGGTTAAGATGAAGATTCCGATAGCCAATAGAAATTGCGATACAAAAAATCCCATATTTTATTTTAAAATTAAAAATTCCTGGGACATAAACATCGCTAATCGAGCTAAACGTGGATGTACCGTACCAACTATTTATATCTCTGCCTACCCTAACCCTACCCTCGTTTTGGGTTCTGTATGTTTTATATAATAAATTGCATTGTTAAAAAATATGTTTTAGGTACATATTTAGTTTCATTACTGTTTTAGTATGTGTTTAGATGACGAATTAAAATAATGTCAAAATTAGAACAACTTTTTTCATGTTAAAATTATTTTCATTTCAGTTTTCTCATTGGGATTCGCTGGCGTGGTCACGGTTGGTCTGTACTTCGTTCAGAACTCCACACAGAATCTGGTGCTGTCGTGCATCTTCGAAGCCCTCACATCCCTCGCTATCAGTCTTGTGTTTTGCGTGCTGGTCGACCTATTCCCTACAAACCTCAGGTTTGTACATTTATTAATACTAGTGGTCGCCCATTGGTCGAAATTCGACCATAATAAATTTTAATATCTTGTTGATAAGAACGACATCTTCATTTCTCAAGACCAACTACTTTGTTTCCAAACTTTTGAGTGCGCCATCTATGATCTTTTATCATAACGATAAAATATCAATATATTTGTTTGTGTGTGTCAAATGCATGGTAGTACATATAAATGTTTTATTTTTTGAATTAATGCACTTTGTAAAGTATATACACATTAACATTAAAAAATATTAGCGTTCTGCACTTCTCCTACACATAAACTTATGTGTGCCAAATTTCATACTCCTCCTTTCGCGCAATTTTCGTAAAAAGGGGTCCAAAGTTAAAGTATCACGTATTAATATATAGAAGAGTATACAAAGAGTTATAAGAAGGTAAAGAAGTACAATTCTTAAACCTTGTCCTGTTTATATTTCGAGTTTATATTTAAGCATCGCCTCTGTGGCCTAGCGGTATGGTGTTGTGCTTGACGACATAAGATCTTATCCAAGTCGGGTAACCAAAAGAAAGTATGTTTTTTCAAGTTTCTAAAAAGATAACGCTGCCCGGGATTGGATATGTGTCCGGTTGGCGATAGGCTTGACAGCTATCTCATTGTGGGATGTAGTCTCTCGGGCTAGTTGTGACTTGTGGGTGACCTGGTCGTACCTCGGCTTCGGAAATACGGGCGATAAGATACTTTTTTTATTAAGTACTGTTGCTAATTGTACGAAAAAGTTATTTTCTTTTTTATTAGAAAGTGCAGTTAACATTGGTTTATTTATGCCATCTTTCATATTCCAGGGTAATGGCTGCGGCGCTCTCATTAACGGCTGGTCGAGGGGGTGGATTAATTGGCAACTTGTCCTTTGGCTACCTGATTGACATCAATTGTGTCATACCCATTGTCGTCTTTTCAGCATTCTTATTCAGTAAGTATATAATTGTTTTAAGTGCTTTTAACACACGTTCAAAGAGCAGACAGTAGTCAGAGTTCGGAGTGAATTAGCTAAGTGAAGGTTGACAAATGATGCACTTCTTCTTTCTTTACTTATGGCCTTTATTGCGTCAGGGACAATAATTCCGCCAATGTCTTGAGGTGAAAGAGACACAGGAGAGCTTCTTTGCTTTACGGAATCTAAGCTGAGAAAAACCCAAAATATAGACACCAATAGATATAGACAAATGATGCAACTACAATATGAAAGATCTAATCATCGGTTAGATGACGTTCTTTGTTTACATTATGTCCTATTATTAAGTAGATATAGGTATATGTACTACAACGCAAAACTGCAAAGATTAGCAAACTGACTTTACAGAAAACAATGTAAAGCCAAGTGGATAATGGTGTCAATTTTGTTGCACACTCACTAAACTAATGTTAAATTATCGCCATCTTCTTTCAATGATATTAAAATAGAAAGAGACAAAAAACTTTTAGTACTGTCAAATTATTCTCTACACGAAATTTATATAAGCTATCACTCGTAAAACGTTAATCATAAAACATAACAATTTGACATGTCCGGACTAATCTGACATATAACAAATGTTCTATCTCTTTTGTTTTTGTTTCATTTGAAAAAGATAACATGCGTCTAAAATAAGTTTAGTTTGTGAATAGCAGAATCACCACTAATGTCAAAAGTGATTTTTGAAGATAAAGGTATAAAAATAACTAAGTAGATATTACTTTAAAAATAAGGCAGAAAATATCCGTCCCAACCAATATGCGATTGGTAATGTACCTACATTATAAAGGACGAAATATTTCTCCTAAAGCAAAACCTAATTTGCCTCTGTGGTCTAGCGGTACAGTTGTCGGACTTGACTCTTTGTTGTCCCGGGTTCGATTCCCAAGTCAGGCAACAATAAGAAAATTGGATTTTTCCAATTTTCTACTTAAAAAAACGTTGCTCGGGATTTGATATTATGTGCCTGGTTGGCTGATATAGGCTTACCACCTATCAATTGTACCCTGGTTGTGCGTCTGCCTACCTCTTCGGGGATATGGGCGTGAAAATACTTTTTTTTTAATTTACCTAAGCTGATGCTTCAAGCTTATTGACTACATAACATCTAATATAATCCAGATACAACTGTTGGACTGGCAGATGGAGTTGAAATGGTTGGGTTGAGATGATAGACCAATACCATTTGTCATTAAAACTTAATGATTTGGCAGAACTTACTTTAATACGTAACCACTCTATCGTCCAATAGAATAATCTACTGATGCAGATAGCTGGATTATGTAACTAGGGTAGACACTCAAGATTAGGTGGTAGGCATGCGGTCACCTCATCTGTCCTCTCAAGAATTAGTACTACCGCTTTAAAAATTCCTGCCGTCATGTCTCGCCATTCTTATCGGTTTGGAGCTTTTGGGAATCCATAATTAATGCATCCTTATCGAGCTCAATTATTCCCACATTTGGTTATTGCATTAAATATATTACACATTTATCTCCCTCCTTAATCGCCTCTGTGGTCCAGCGGTTCAGGTGTCAGACTTGACTGCACGAGGTCCCGGGTTCGATTTCTGTGTCCAGCAACGAAAAGAAAAAAATTGATTTTTCTAAAACACGTGTTGCTCGAGATTAAATAAGTGCCATGTTGGCGATAGGCTTGCCACCTATCACATTGTGGGACTAAATGTCTTCGGTTAGTGGTGGGTGCCCTGGCTGTGCCTCTGACTACCAATTCGGGGATATGGGCGTGAAAATACTTTTTTTATATTTCGGGGCTATGGGCGAGAAAATACTTTTTTTATATTACACATTTATTAGGTTTGGCACTCGATACCTAATAATGACTTGATGTAAAGATATGTATGTATGTAAATATTACACCTGTTACATTTTTATTTCAGTTGCTGCAATTCTTTGCTTCTTCTTGCCAAAGACAGGACAGGAAGCTCTCGATTAAAGAACACGAAATTTTAGTGCAATTAGACTTTCACAAAATCACGAACAAAGTGTACATATTTAGGATGTAAATATTGTGGACTAAGTATTATTTATTGTCCCTAGTTTATGGCATTGTCTAGTGCCTTTCGAGTTACCAAGTACTGTGATGCAGTATCTGTTGTATTAATAAGATTGAAAATCAGTATTTTAGAGTTGACTGTGTTATGATGCCCTTAATTTATTATTAATATTAATAAAGGTGATTTACCTTCCATTATAAACTTGTTTTATTTTTTCTGTGTATTTAGCACGCAATGTAATACAGCAGTTTTACTCGGCCTGTTTTTGGACTTATTGAACCAAAATAATATTTACAAATCGCACGCTTACTTATTGGTTAAAAACAAAAAAGCGCTATCACATTGAGCGTTCGTCGCTGCGGCACAACCGCGTATGATGGCATACCGAACATGCATTAGGTACTATTAAAATAATGGTCTTTAACTTACTATTATCTTTACTATGAAAATAATGGTAATTAAAATTATCGCCGCTGTGGTCTAGCGGTCCGGGTGTTGGACTTGACTGCATGAGGTCCCGGGATCGAATCCCGGGTCGGCCAACAAAAAGAAAGTTGGATTTTTCCAATTTTCTAATTACAAAATGTTGGTCGGGATTGGAAATGTGCCCGGTTGGCGATAGGCTTGCCACCTATCACATCGGGGATATGGGCGTGAAGATACTTTAAAATAATGGTAAATTTTGGCGATCACCCAAAAGAAACCTAAACCGATCGTGAGCAAATCTTTGCAGAAGTACAACCCTGTCATGAACATGAGTTCACTTTTATTACACGAACACCACGCCAGTGGAAGGCCGAAAATTACTGCTTTATATAATATTAAAGCAAGATTTCTGAAGATTTGTAACAAATTAAAAAGATTTTAACGATAGATACGTTCAAATGTGTTCAGTAGTTGCTCAAGCCGTACATTAAGTAGCCACTAGTAGCGGTGCGTGTTTTAAGTCACTTGTCTCTGCGTGTGTGTGTTCGTGTCTGCTGCATCATAACTTATAAACAGATTTCTGTTGAAAGTTTTTTTTTGTTTGAAAGGTCAAGGCAATGAAGCCATCAAGAGTGTTCTTAATTACATAAACCTTTTGGTTTTTTTAGGGGCGTTTTAATTTTTTAAGTTTTTATGTTATTCGTTTGATCAGATAATATGAACTACGTTCGTTTACGTTAAGAAAATAGTAACTTTATATAAGTAACTAGCAGCCCATTCCAGCTTCTCACGGAATGATAAACCTCTTGAATCATCAATTTAAACAAAACCGCACCAAAATTCGTTGAATGGTTTTCAAGATCTAAGCATCATAAGGACAGACAGTTGAAAGAGACTATACTGGTATACTGGGTAGTGATCTTTCGGCAGACTAATTAACTTAGAATAGAAAACTCACCGCCTTACATGGACGCCTATTGAACCTAATTGTTTAAAATTTGACACCTAACTGCATGCTACACGTGGATAACGTGGATATTATTGGTTGATAATCCAATTTTAGACGGTGGTGGCAATTTTGTTGCGCACTAACTAAACCAACTTTAAGTTATCGCTATCTTCGTTTAACAAAAGTAATAGAAAGAGACAAAACACTTTTTGTGTTGTCATATTAGTAGTAGACACAAAATTTCTTTAGACGTCTATCATTCGGAAAACGTTGATTAAAAACATCACAATTTGACATGTCCGGACTAATCTGACATGTCTAAATTGTTCTATGTCTTTTTTTGTATCATTTGAAAAAGATAGCATACTTACATCTAAAATAATTTGATTTTGTGCACGGTAAATTTACCACCAGTGTTTACTAAAACACGAGTTCAAACTTCAAAGAATTTTTAAATTTTTTATAGTAAGACTCACTATTTTCTTAAAGTGAACAAGCTTGTCTGGCTGAAAATAGATATTAACTTTAAGAGGTCCCGGATTCGATTCCCGGGTCGGGCAACAGAAAGAACAAGTGGTTTTTCCAAATTTCTAATAAAAAAATGTTGATCGGGATTAGATATGTGAACGATTGGTGATAGGCTTGCCCCCTATCACATTGTAAGACTTAGTGTCTTCGGCTAGTCGTGGGTGCCCTGCTTGTGTCTCTACCTACCTATTTTATCCATACGCTAACATTTTTGGTAAGTAAAAAGAACATAAATGAAATAAATGAAAATAAACGAATAGCATTTATTTTTTGTTTTAACATGTTACATTACAAAAGCTTAACATACATTTAAAGATCGCCTAAGCTATAATGACGCATCATTTCAGCTTTAGCGATCGATCCGTAAACATTTATGTTATTATTATAATTTAATGATAGTTAATATATAATTCGTGTAATAAACTTAAAATTAATAACTCAACAAAGATATACTTTTCACATACAAATCATTGCCAACAAACATTTTAATCTCGCCAGAATGAGCGATGGTTACTTTTGAGTGATAGTATGAAACGATAAATAAATCGGACGCGTGCGAAGAGTTGATCCCGGTTCCTCTAAGCATGGCCGGTTCCAATTATTACCAAGAGCCGTTTTGCTTACGGCTGGCCGATTTTCTTTACGAACCGTAACCTGTAATGCACGGTTCCTACAACGAGCAAGCGGTAATTCGTAGGTAGGTGTTGTACCTACATTTGCATTTCATCTAAAAGTACAGGACCTTAAATATTAATGTTTTGAGATAACTACCTGAGACGCGCGACTCTCGTCAGATAAATGAAGATGAAAAATGAAGCCATGCTGTATAAAAACCTTACCTACGTAAACAAAACGACTCGTTTCTCGAATATTATACGAACCGTACATTAAATGTTCAGTAATTAGCGTCGCTAGTATGACGTTAGTGTATCTGATTAAGAGTTTTACCTACAAAGTAGCGACAGTAAAATAATAAAATGTAGACGTGGGAACTTTGTTTTCGGTGCTGATACGTCAGAAACTGACAGTAATGAGAGATAATTGTACTCTGGAGAAATGGAAAATTTGCTCAAAGTTTCCGGTATTCGTCCATTAGACCAATCTTAAACAAACACATTTCTACGTCATTACGTACTTTAGCTCTCAGGGATCCTAAAAATATATACATTTATATGGTTTTAATACATAAATCGAAAGATATAGTCGTTTTTCCGATTTTCCGCCAAACGTGTGGGCCGCTAGGCACGGAAATCTCTGCTTCTTGATGGTTGACTGGATAACTGGACTGCCACGTTAAATCAAATCAGACACAGATGATTACATCATGCGATAAGCACCCAATCCACGAAATATGGCTTGAAATGTGATGAAAACAAAAGAAGACTCTCCATACATGAAGATTGGACCTACGTATTATGAGATTGAGTGTCTTTCTTCTTAGTTTTGACAAAAATAATGACCAATATATTTTTGAGTTGTTTTAGCATAACGTGGTTCCAATTATATTGCGTGATACCTGATGATTCTTCAAATTATAACAATCATATTAATCGGAAGATTATGTATCATGCATAAAACGTATTACATATAATTAAAACTGCTAAAAACCGACTTCAATTTCATTATACCGATGTCTACATATACGACAAATTGAGTTTTTCCTCGATTTCACTGGAATTCCATTATCAGATCCTGGTTTTGTGGCATTGGGATAAACTCGGAAGTACTGTTTAAAAAATGTAGAAACTTCATAAATATAGGTATCGAGCATATAAACTTCTCTTTTTTTAAAGTCGATTAAAAACTACTTATAATCGATTGATCTAATCATAGCTTAACCAAAGAGGGTAGGATAGATAGGTATCTGCAAATTAGTGTCAAGTGTGACAACACTTGACCGACTTACATTGACACCAGGTTCACAATAACCAGATATGATAATAAAAGGATTAATGAAATCCCAATATTAAGGTTAAAAGATATGTATTTTTGTTAGATTTTTTTTATAGATGACAAAATATGACCGAATGTGGCTGTGGTGAAGGCCCGATTCCTATACTTAAGAAACGGGTGGTATTGCTAACGAATGATTGTTTTTTGTACGAATAGTACAAAATCTAACTACAGTCGTTCGTTTTCGATTATTAACTCTAAGCATTTCGCATGACTATGAGCAACGCTTCATTACCTTTAGGTTACTATACTAGCAATGGTTATACAGACGAATTACGGTTCGTTGATTGTAGAAACCGGGCATAAATACTAGACATTAAAAAAGGGCACAGATACATCCGCATCGCGATCCAAATTGCGACGATTTCTTTTGAGTTACCCATGATTAGTGGAGGTGTCTATAAATACATAGGCATAAAACTTATAGGCAAGAGAATAACTCATTAGTTTTGCTTCTTACATGTATACAATTACAATATAATTTCTCTTGGTGATATCTTACCCTACAATTAGCAATAATGAAGAGTGAATTCATCAAATTGGTTTTAAAAAAATGCTTATTGATGGAGATATTAATATAGCTGTATATAATGTAATATTTTACAACCCAAGCGATAATGTAGAAATTTTAGCCCAAGCTATATGCAGAAAAAGAACATCTGTAACGGGCCATACATTAAAGTCTACATCACTCATTAAATTTGCTTGCAAACAGTACCACCTAATGCAAAGTGGTCACCACTAGCCATGACCATGATACATAAGGGGAGTTACCGAAGTATTATTATCTGTTAGAGGTTGATTGAATAGACCCAAATATATTTTCATGCTTGGTGGAACCCTAACCGTGACGTAATTTAAACGTGGCCCTTTGTTCGCCGAAGTTGACAACCCTAATCAATCAGTGAATCTTAAAATATTATCACATAATACAAACTAAATAGAAAAGATATTATCAGCGAGAAGTTTGTGCGGTGGTGGGTACTTGCGGCAGGCCAAACTCATCTACGGGAACGCCATCCTTGTTGCGAATGCTATCCGCGCCCGGCTCCTTGTCTGGGGCTGCTGGAGCTTTCACGACATCATCTAGATACGACGAATCGTCATCCAGTGCTATTTCGTCACCTGTAATTTTACATATACATTGGTTTTTGATTCTACTTAACCAAGATAGCAAAAAATTGGACATTTTTGTCATTTACAGATTTATTTTTATTTAAGAACAGTTTGGTTTTATTAAGAACATAGATATACAGTCTATCTCAATTAAAGAAGTAATCTTCAGGAAGTAAATAATGGCGAGCTTTAACTATCTACCAGGGCCTTTTAAAAATGAATAAAAGCTTTAACTGAAATCTCCCAACTAGCTAAAATATTTTAAGAACTTACGGTACTTCGCGCGACAAACTAAGTAGTTTTGAGTTATAGGAAAAAAATGTGCACTGGGATGTTACATAATATTTATGGACGAGGAGGGAGATTACACAAAAATCTTATATGCCCTGGTAAATGATGGAGAAAAGAGGGTAAAAATTTTTAAAATTGCATTACGTACTTAACACTTGAAGTCTTATTTCAATTTTTCTTTTTCTTAAACTCAAGTCAGTTATGTCATTATGTAGCCAGAACAAATATAAGAGTTTTAGCTGATGAATTCCTGGCACAAGTGAATGAATAATCTGATAGTGAGTTTAGCAAGGATGGAAGGTACATGGAACATGTAGAAAAGAGTGTGCAAGGAACAGTGTGTGAACAGTGAAAAGTACTGGGTAAGATATTTCAAACTAGGTTTTGGGCCAGGGTGCAAGACTCGCCCAGTTGGGTGTGTCAAAAAAAAAACATGAAAGTAGGATAAATGAGGTAGTATAGTGCTTGTTGACCACATTCGCAACAGTGGAATCAGAAAAAATTTCTGATTAAAAGTATGTTGACATAAAAAGTGTAAGTGGATTATCACTACATAGTATAAAAGTCGCTTTCTCTGTCCCTATGTCCCTTTGTGTGCTTAAATCTTTAAAACTACACAACGGATTTACTCCATCAGTTAGGTCATTTAAAAAAGAATGGCATATGAAAAATTAATTAAGCAGACAATGCAAATGTAGATGGATGTAGTTAACCAGCAGTCCGGGAACATAGCAAGGTTGACATTCCTCAATCAAATAAATGTATGTGTGTGTAAGTTATGAAGTAATCAGACTCACCAAGTGCATCCAACTCAGCCGCTAACTCGTCGTCATCAATTTCTGGCATTCCATATTGTCTACCCAGTGCTTCCTGCACTTCATCTGCCTGCTCCAGCATATCTGCCAATTCATCATTCACATCCTGGAAGTAGAGTTAAATCTTATTAAACAGGTCGTAATGTTGCATCTATAGGGGTAAGATATACACTTTATATTTTACTAGTAAACATAAAACAAATGTTCCAAAGTAAATCAATATTATGCATATTTTATGGGCTTTAATGTCGTCTTAAGCCTCGAAGTTTTTCAGTCTATATTTAATAATAAGACCAATAGATGAAACAATTCTTGGTACTGGTTAGAAGTAGCATACTATACAAAGATATTTCATTAGTAAAACCTTTGTTACACACTTACTTAACTTATTTTAAGCTGTCTGTATTTTTTTATTTTTTATACAAAAAACAAGCAGACAGATTTCCTGATGGTTTTTATTTTTGTTTGTTTTTGTTGATTTTTTTATTTTTTATACAAAAAACAAGCAGACAGATTTCCTGATGGTAAGAAATTCAAGACACCTAGAGACACCAAAGCTAAAGGTGGTAATGGTGCGTTGCCAAAACAAGGTTGGGATGTTAGGTCTCAAGCAAAAGTAAGTTTACCGGCTACCTTACCCTTCAAACTGGAGCACGTCATGACGTTATGGTGGCATGAATAGGTAAGGCGGTAGTACCAATCCAGGTGAGTTTCGCAGCAAAACTCTCACCTAATCAGATGTCACTGTGTTAGTGACGGTAAGCCTATGCTCGCCTTATATGAGCTGCCAGGCAGGAAGGCAGATGGTCTATTCTGCAAAGGAGCCCGAACTAACACGGGGAAAAATCTTCTATTACTTTTGTCAAAACACATTAAGTTCTGTCAGATGTCAGATTGTATGTGACATTTCTACAGACATCTAATCTATTACTCGAGAAAAGTTGACTAAAAAACATCAGTAGTTGCCATATCAATTGAAAGAATTGATGTTAAATTATTACCATTGTCTAATCAAAATCAGGATAACAATATTTAATCAACCTGCTCTTACTTACAGTGGCAATCATGCCGCAGTGTGTAGCATCATTATTGTTAAAAAAAATTGTCTCCTGCTCTACAAAAATGTGTCTACTACTAAAGACTAATATTACTTAATACTAAACTATTGGGTCTTTACGCATATTTGAACTGAATAGTAGGTGATCCATGTTTCAACCAAGTTGCATTGGTTGTGATCATGAACTGCCTGTTCTAATAATTTAGTAATTATGGAACCTATGAGTTTAAAATTTATTATTTTAGACTTACTTCTATAGTATCAATATTTATCTTTTTGAATTCTTTTTTCATTGAAGTTACACCATCTTTCATAGCTGCAACAGTAGCGTGAGTGTCCTTCAATGTTTGTGTAGCATAGTTAGCCTGTTCCATATTAAATGATTGGGCTCTAAGATTTTCCATTTGTTGCTCATACCTTTAAAGTAAATCGTAATAATTAAATTGTTGTGTTAAAATAAATCTAACTTTATATTCATGTTACATATAAAGGTATTATGTTATGTAAATAGAGTATCTGTCAGCCAAATATTATAAATATTGGATCCATAAGTAGACTTGGTGTGAATCTTAGCTAGGAGCAGACAGAAGAAAAACAATCAGACAGACGTGCATTAAAAATGTACCAAAATGTGTTTTCTAGTCCACTTTTTTTGCCTTTACCTATTTTATTACATACCTTTGATGTCCCAAATTCACTGTTCTATCATCTTATTAACAAAGACCAAAATACTACAAGGTTTAAATTGACATTTTAGTCTTTATTACACTATCATACAGACTATAATGTCAAGTCAAGCCGTTGTATACTTTAGTCTATATTCATTAATAAAACTCCTACAGTTTAATAATAATATGTATAATTTTTGTAATAAGTATTGTTAACTGACACTTACAACACAACCAATTTACTAACTTTAGGTTTAGATTCAATTTGTGTAATTCAAGCAAGAATATTTATTTTAAAACACTATTATGTTACTAACTGATTTGGTAACTATTCTAATACTAACGGAATGACCTAAATATATATAAACAAATAATAACACAACATTATTTCTATATAGACTATGCAACGACATATTTAAGGAGGCCTTGACCAAACCATGCAGAAAAAAATTATACCAAACATATCTAAGTCTATATATAGGTTCAATAAAAATTAAGTCAATTTACTATGAATTTGTCAATGGAGGGCGAAAATGCCCTTTAAACTAAATGATTGGTGAAAAGTCACGGTCATAATAATAGTTCTTGTTTCATCATCATTCATTTTTTGTAAAAAATCCAATCAATTGATTTATTTCATGTGTAGGATCAATTTATATAATTCTTCCTGTAGGTCATGCATAGCATTCAGAAACATTTATACATACATTTTTTTCTGTTTTAATACTCTCATGGCTTTCTGTTTAACAGAGTTTTTGGCAGGTCCTTCTCTCATTTTAGCCATTTGGTCTTTGTATTTTCTCAATTCCGTATCGAGTTTTTGGATTTTCTGTTCAATATTATCAGCTCTGGCGTCCACCTTAAAAACATTAAGAAATTCTTTGTAGCAACAAGGATGAATCATAGTGGCAAAAGTAGTCGTGAATACTTACATTAGTAATGCATTCAGTTATGCTAGGACCTGGAGTTTTGGGTTTACCCCTTCCAAATATTCTATTCATGTTTTACAAATAATGCTTTTCACTAACGTGCAAAATATTTTAAAAAATTGGAACCTAAGAAATACACAATTAAAATTCGGAATTCGTATTATTACAAATGACATTGACAAATGAGTTTACAATGAAATGAAATGTCATGTTTTTCCTTATTTTTTTTGTTGTTGTTTTTTAATGTTATCCTAGGCAAGGCAAGGCAAATGATCTGTGTCCATAAAGCCACGTCTTCCGTATTAATAATTTTTTTCTTGTTATATATTTACAATTCTTATCTTCCGTATCAATTAATTCATATACAGTCATTAGTCACTATTTACAAAGTCACGTCAAGGTCTTGCGTAAAGCGGTGGTCACTTCACACAAGCTCACTTTGGCAGATTCGGCGGCAATGAGGAAATTCACGATACACTATTTTCTTCATGATTATTTCATTTGTGCACTTCCACTGAACAAAACTAAACTAATTCCCACCTAAATTAACTAATTTTACTCATAATTTACACTAAATTTAATAATTGTGAAAAAATTACGACCATCTACCATACCATACCATCATCATCGACATTCACGATGGCGCCAAAACCCCCCATGTTTTTTCCTTTTTTTAAGTACATTTGTTTTATTATGAGACCGGCTTCAAACTTTTGGCCGTGCTGCCATGTCTTGCGTATTAATAAATTCTTTTTCTTGTTATTTATTTTCAATTAATTTCTCAAATTTCATTTATTATTATGATTTATTTATTAGTCAGAAGTCGTTATCAAATGTCATGTCAGGGTTTCAAGTAAAGCGGTAATCCTTTACTCAAGCTCATTTACTAAGGTTTAGCGGAAACGAGAAAAGACACGTTACATTAATTTCCTCATTATAATTATTTCACCTGTGCACTTTAACATTGAATTAATTACCATCCAAATTTATCAATTTTACTCATAATTAATACGAAGTTAATTGATTACGAAAAAACTATGAAGATTATCGAATTTCACAATGGCGCCAAAACTCCTGTTGACATCTGTCACTGCTATAAAATCTGTGACTTGTTTTGACATAACGTGACCTTTGAAAGTTCAAGTTCAAACAGCTGATAAACAAATAATATTTATTTGTCAATTTTGATGATAATAATATCACAAAAGTTTATTTAGATATATTAAATTAACAATTCAGTTAAGTTTCTTCACTCTTCAAATTACTTAGACTTATATACTAGTCTTATAAATTTATGATCTCTGTGACTGAGTTGTGCGATTTTGTTAGGTATTTATTTTTAGGTTAAGTATTCATTTTCCGAATAGTAGGTAAGTAGAATGTTAATAAAAATTAACTTGTGCTGTTAATAGTATATTTAATAATTTTTTAATTTTGTTTCTACAATTTGAAGGTTTTTAACATGAGTAAGGGTCTATCTGAACCGCAAAGTTTGAGCTCAAATACATGTCCTTCCAAAGCAGTAAAATGTTGGAAATGGAATATCTCAATGCATTATATCACAGAAACAACGTCTATAAAATATGCAGTTGTTGTTTTGAACCGCCCAATCTCGCAGAACCCAGTATTCATTCATCATTTCTGGAATAATGGTAAAATGTGTATTTATTTATATGCACCTATATTTAAAATTTAACTAATCTCTACATTTTTTTTTACTGTCAGTTACCGCCAAGATACAACAATAGGCCAACTTCAAAATTGGTCTGCTGTCCATAGTTAGTCTGGGTGGAATGCGTACCTATCTTCATAAAAAAGTTATTTGCATTACTGCGATAGATAGTCTATCTTCTAGATCTATAATAACTAAATGCTAGTTTACCATTATATGTCATTCCATAGTTTGAATTATGTCCCTGTAACTGATTCACAAATGGCAAAGAAATTTAGTAAAAAAGTAATAAGAAATATGTATGTTTGAAATTGTTACAGAATTATTTCATTACACCAACATATCCTACATCATTGTGGTGTACAAATATTTCCAAATTTCCATATGTACCTACTAATAATTAGCTAAAATTGTTTCTGGACCAATTACACTGTTTTAATGCCATTATTTAGATTTATCAGTTTTGATGTTTATACAAATTTGTAATTTACAATTATTACAAATTTTATAATTTATTAAAGGCAATGGTAAGCTATGGTAGGCTTTACTCAATGCACCATAAAATAGAAGTTTTTATATAGTTTATATAACTATATTATATTATATTGTTATTAATTACATAGTTTGTGCTCTTTATCAAAAGTACAAACATGTGATTGCAATATGGATATAAAAGTTAAGAACTCATCATAAAAATTCTAAAACAGCATACATATTTAAAAAAGGTTACTTTTACTGCAGCTGAGTTTTTGTAATGTCGAGTGTGTTAGTTATTAACTCAGTTATTCAATTGTTTATTTCAGCAATGGTTAGAGTAACTGTTGACGGTGGAACTAACAAATGGGATAACTACTTAAAAAATTCATCAGAAAGAGACAGGATGAAACTGCCAGATCTTGTGACTGGTGATTTTGATTCCATCACACCCGAAGTTTTAGAGAAATACAAAAAGCAAGGTTCTAAGGTGAAATTATGAACTACCTTTGTAATAGCTGACATTTAGAGTGGAGAGGTCACAACTATTTAATGATCTTTGGTGCATACACTTAGAATGAGTGAGACTGAAAATCATTCTATGAGTTAAAAATAAAACTGTATGTAACAAAAACTGAGATAAATAAAACACTTTGATATACCAGAAGGTAGATTATGATATTAGTCATATTTATTGTTAGCTAGATCTGACATCAAACACAAGTCAAAGGCAATTCAGGGATCGATATGCCTTTTTTTATCGTAATTCC
>NJDD01000199.1:0-19607 GCA_002245505.1 Calephelis nemesis
TTTCATTGAATTTCTTGGTAGGGTCACGTTTCAATATCACAAAGGGTCCGCATTTAAGAAAATCCATGATTTTATAATCATATTCTTGTTTGCTTGCTATTACAATCGTATTCCCCTTATCTGCTTTAGTGATTATGAGGTCGTTATCTTTCACTTTATCTTTTATAGTTTTTATTGCTTCCCATTCTCTATTTTTCTTTTGTGTTTTTATTTCTGATTCGAACTCTTTTTTGATTTTCTGGGCTATTATATGTTTAGTCGCTACATCACTTGTTATAATGTCTATGTCTGTAGCTAAATTTTCCATGTCCTTTATTCTAGTTTGAAACTCTGGTACATATTTAGGACCTTTTTCTAATACTCTCATTTCGTTCTTATTAAATACAATATCTGTCATATTATATACCCTGTCATAAAAAGTCCTGGATGGTATATGATATTGATAAAACGATCGATTTTCAAATTTTTCTTTCTGTAGTTTATTCAACTTCTTAAGATGATTTCTGTGTATTTTAGAGGATAAAAATTTGGTGATTTCATAAGTTTGGTTAAATAAAATATCTATTTCAACATTAGATAATCTTTTATGAAGTTCTATATGTGTCACCTTAATGTGGGAACTTAAGTTGTTGCGCTGGCAATACCAAAACTTTAATTCATTTTTTACCCACATCAACTTTACATGTTCTATTAATTTTATATTGTAATTTCGGTTATTACTTATTTTAAAGTTATTTAACGCAACGTGACACCAAAATACATATGTATTTTGGTGTCACGTTGCAAGTTTTGTTTAATACTGCATGTAAAAATTGCAACTGACCAAAGGCTAGTTTTTGTGATATTAAAAGGCAAACAGGCAAACTGTTTTCTGGTGGTAAGAAATTCCCGCTGCTTAGAGACACCAAAGGTGATAATGGTGCGTTGCCAACTTGAGACCTGGATGTTAGGCGTCGAGCAAAAGTAATTTACTAATTTACTCACCTACTCGTATTGTTAAATTTGATTTTCTACGCTGCACGGAGTTTTATGCCTTATAGTTATTGTAATTTGGTATTTGTCTTGCGTGTAGGTAGTTCATTTGTTTGTTTGACTATAAAAGCCAATATTAACACAAATGTAGAGGGGATCGGGAATTTCCTTCGCAGATAACAACGGCCGAGCTACGAGTTTTAATAAACTTTGACCCAAATATTTAGTAAACGTGAAATTAAAGTACTTGTATGTGGGACTCAAACTTCCTCAAAGAAGAACTCAAAGAACATAAGCTGTTAAGAAGTTAACGACTTTACGTTACAGAATGTAAGTATACTTTTCATCGTTTGCACTTGGTTGAATTCCATTGTAAATTTAAAAGTAAAAAAAAAGAAATGATAAAAAAGTAAATGTAATGTGGAAAAGTATAGCTAAGTACCTAATTTAATTATAGTAGTAAATTAATACATTTTGTTTTGCGTATTATGCCTAAGAGGATTAAATCCTCGAAGTACATATAAATGTGTTAAGCAAAGTTGGACTGACGGTTTAGTTAAAATATATGTATTTATTGTTGTATTACAATAAATAATTATGATTAAAATGATGTGCTTATTTGTAATATTTTCAAAATATGTATCTTAAGTTTAAGTACTGTTTTAGTATAATTGAAATTTCTTTTTAGTAAATTTTAAAGATTTCGTTAGTAAGTATATAAATTAAGAAACGGTCACACTGTATACAAACTACGATGATCACTATAATAAGAGTTCTACTATGACAACACTACTTAAACACTTCCTAGTATGCGTGTCTCCGCAAAACCCTCAAAGGGGGAAGCACAGGGCTTCACTACGGCCCTCAAGGTGAGTGCCGAACAAAAATGCACATAATCGTTGGATAAGATACGTTTCTGCAGATTCCTTATGCCATGCTATGTGCAATGACAGGAAGAAACTATGACCAGTGGTGACCTCTATACTAGACAGCGGTCCGAACATTGCGAAGTGTACACAAGGAATGACAAAAGAGACATAATTGAAACATGGTTCACCTACGAACCTTTAACATGTCAATCACTAATTAATTTCCCGAAATATGCGAACCGATAAGAAACACGTCACTCAGAGTAGCGCCAACCGCTACGCCAACCGTACTCATGAGTCATGACAACCGTAACTACACCTCCCTCATGTCCTTCTGAGCCCTCACCATGAGTTTACGGCTTGGCAAGTTTACTATATTCGCAACCGTCTCTGTAAATTATTTGTATGAAAACTTCGAACAGCGCCTCTATTGGTAACTAAGAGAAACACATTTTTAGACCAAAAGTGTCCTAGATTACGACACGAAACTTAACGAACGTAATATATACCTAATTATGGTAATAGCTCTGATCCTTTAGTAGATAACTAAAAAAATGAGTCAAACGGACGGCTTACTAGAAGTATTTTCTTTAAGGTAAAGCTGAGTTTTTTTAAAAACTAGCTACAGTTTTTAAATTACCTTGTTCTAATTTTCCTTTTTCTCTGCAGTGGACGTATTTGAAAACTTTATCCTGGTCGTTGGGCTCCCCTAGGACGCCTTTACTCTTAGGCATGTTAAGGAGAGCTGGCGCTGACATCACGCACGGTCGACGACTAACTAACTTCAGTTCTGGAAGTAAATGCTAGTGGTTATGCAAAGAAAGTACAATAATATGTATCACCAGATCCGCCTCAAAGGTTTCTCAAATCGCCAGGTGGGAAAGAAAAGTGCTACATAATAGTTATGATGTTAACGGGCAATTACATTATCTGCATTATTTTTTACAATTAATCGATTACAGGAATAAGTATTTGACTAAGTTTTTTGTACGTATGTAATTTTTTGCACATGGTATGTGGCCAGTACCAAAAAGTTTTTTTGAAGTGAAAACTACTTTATCGGCGTTGCGCACTTTTTTTGGAATGTGTAAAACTTCTAAACTCACGTCACGTGTCACGTCAGGACACGTGACCTGGGGGCTGATTTCGTATCTCAGCTGCCAACTCAAAATGGAAAAGTGTACATCAAATAGTTGTCAAATGACGTCATTTGTGATTGCTATCTCTACTATATTTCTATTGGTCACTGGAGATAGCAAATATAAAACACGTCATTGACAGCAATTTGATGTACACTTTACCCAGTGATCATCAGCCCCCAGTTCGAAATTTTTGCTTTATCTTGCTCAGACTCTAATCGTATCGATTGCGCATTGCTATTAGGTGTTACTAGGTAGGTTTTTTTTAATGGTAGTGTAAGGCAAACAAGCAGGTTGATTTCCTGTAAACACCAAAGGTCGTAATGGTGCGTTGCCAACCTGAGGCCGACAACAGCTAGCATTTTACACATTTTGCAATATCTGCTTATACCCACTCACTTACAGTAGGTAAGTGACAACTACAGTAACGCCCACTGCACTAATGAAGTTTTGGCAACTACTCGACGGAATTTCAACAATCGCCTTGTCTTTACCGTCACCGCATCTTTAGTGAATATTATGCAATGAAGATGGTCGTAATTTTTTCATTATTATTGAATTTCGTGTTTATATTGAGTGAAATTGGTTAATTTAGGTGGGAATTCTCAATCAAATCTCACTAGATGAGCTTGAGTAACGAAGCCACCGCTTTACTCAAGACCCTGACCTGACATGACTTTGTACATAGAGGCTAATGACTGTATAAGAATTAACTAACTGACATTGGCAAAGTAAGTCGTGAAAAACGATCGAAAGGCATATTTATAGAAGAAGAAGAAAAATATGCATCTCTATATTCCTATTACTTTCTTTCTTTAAGTTTTGGCCTTCACGTTAGTATTTTGCCATTCCTGAAGTAGAAATTTGCATCAAATTTTATATCAATTTTGATCAATTATAATTAGTCATCAGTCATAAGTCGTCAGTAAGTCATGTCAGGCTCTTGGGTAAAGCGGCGGCCTCAGTACACAACCTCATGTAAGGAGATTTGTCGGCAACGAGGAAATACCTACATGATACGCTAATTTCTTCATGATTATTTCACTTGTGCACTTTCACTGAACAAAATTGTACAAATGCCACCAAAATTGACTAACTTCACTCAATATCAACACGAAATTCTCCCGATGGCGCCAAAACACCTTTATTCCTATTTATATGATATTATGAGGTTGAACAGCCACAGATATACCAAAAATGTTACTGAATTCCGCTTCGAAAAAAATTCAAATTCAAACAAATCTATGGACCTGTCAGACACGTCAGTGTGCGTCAGTAACCTGTATAGGTATATAATTATACTCTTTGGTCAGTAATTTGAGTGGATTTCTAGGTAGCGCCATTTTTATTCAAAACTAGCTGTCCCGGCGAACTTCGTTCCACCCGCTCCGAATGTATGGGAAAATTTTAAATGTTGGTTTTCCTAAATTCCTCGCAGTTTTTACCTTATTTCTTACCTTTTAAACCTTCCCTGGACTTGAACAAATAATTCAAAACCAAAATTAGCGAAATTGGTTCAGCCGTTCTCGAGTTTTAGCGAGTTTCCGTAAAGGAATTTCGAATGTACGGGCTGATCTAAATCGAGACATGTATCCCACCCGAACCCGGTGTTAGCAACCCCGTGTGACTACCCACCGGCCGCGAACGCGCCTTCCCAACATAGAAGTCCCCGCCACGTGTTATCGGATCCTCCGGACCCAATAACCGCGGCGAACGCTATACCACTCCCAACCCGAACACAAATTCAAACAACAACATCACACTACGCCGTGGTTGCCGGTCTCGGCGACGAAGCTCTCTTGCGCCCGGCGCCTAACACAGAGCGACGAGCCGCTACTATTCCTCCACCTAGTCCACCCAGTAACCAGAACGCAGCACCAAGTCGAGGAACTGTCTCCCGGGAGGCAGCCCTTGTTGCTGGCGTTGTAAGTAACAGTCCAATCCATTTAAAAAATGATATCTCGGGCTGAGCACTCTGCTCGGCCCACAAAGCTCGGTGAAGTTGTTTGTGTACCTACTAATTTGTTAGCAACAAATTAGCCATTCAAAAAAAAGTGATATGTATTTTCTTGAATATTGTTATAACCCCGTGTTGGTCCGAGCTCCTTTGCAGAATAGACCATCTGCCTTTCTTGCCAGGCAGCTCGTAAAAGGCGAGCATAGGCTTATCATCACTAACACCTCCATTGGTACCACCGCCTTACCTATTCCTGCCATCATAACTTCATGACGTGTTCAGGTTCGGAGGGTAAGGTAGCTTTGATGTCTCTAGGTGGCGTGAATTTCTTACCATCAGGAAATCCGTTTGCTTGTTTGCCTTCCTATAGCATAAAAAAAAAACATATTTTGTTATGTGCTTAGTTACTAAACTTTGTTATACGTGTACAAATATTTCTTACCACCACTTAAGAAGAAGTGCCATATTAAAATGGTTGTAGTTTCTTTAGATGACGAATATTCACAAATTATACTGTTGCCCACGGCGCTGCCCGCGTGGTCCCACAGGAAGATTGTTTCGGGATAAAAAGTATCCTATGTGTTAATCGAAGTTACCCTCTATGTGTGTACCAAATTTTATGAAAATCGGTTCTACAGTTTTGCGTGAAGGTGTAACAAACAAACTTACATACTCGACTTTAAAAATTACAACCCCTGCTTGCAATGCTTATAAATATAACTAAGACGTAGAAGACATATTATGGTCTTCCTACCAGGCAGGTCGTTAAAGCCGAGCATAGGTTAAATAAAGTAATTACCAACAAGAGCACTGGTGGTAGAGAGCTGTGTTCCAACCCTCTGGCACTTGATCCACCGCCTTACCTATTCCTGAGGCCAGAATGACAGTGTCATGTTCCGGTTCGGAGGGCCGGTAGATCTGCACAATTGGCCTAACATCCCGGAGACAGGATAGCGACGCACCTGTAACATCTATGGTGTATATAGACCACCGTTATCTTTTGCCATCAGGAGTGCCGTGCTATCGTTAACTGTTTTTTTTTTTCAAAAAAATATCCATAAATAACTTACTTTCGGAAGGATTCTTGCACGCATACATCCTCAAGTGGCAGATGCTCAAGAAAGTGCGGTACACCCGGTGGATGCACTGTCCGCACACCATCATTTCCCTCACGGGGCATACCGTTGGACAATCCTTCTCGTTTTCTTCGTAGTTTACTGATTTGTCTGGCGATATTTAAATTAGCTATGATATTTGGTAAGTCGTTTAAACTACGATCAAAGTGTCATACTTTTAAACTTTTTACCTAATGTTGGTCAGGGCTCTTTTGTAGAATAGACCATCTGCCTTTCTGCCAGGCAGCTCGTAAAAGGTGGGCACAATATTATAATATAAATAAATATCCCTGGACAAGTTTCACAGATTGCATCTAACCCCAAAGAAAGCAAATTATATGCTTGTGTTATGGGTGTTAGTCTAGTCTAATACATAGAAATACTTAAATAGATACCAGAATAAATTTTATAAACACCCTAATTAAGCATAGGCTTACCGTCACTACCACCGTGACATCTGACTCGGTCGTAGAATTTTGCTCGGATTGGTATCACTGCATTACCTATTGCTGCCGCCATAACGACATGACATGTTCCAGGTCGGAGGGTGAAGTAGCCGATAAACTTACTTTTGCACGAGAACCTGGCCTCAGGTTGGCAACCCACCATTACCACCTTTGCTAAACGTCGTGAAATTCTAACCATCAGAAAATCTGTCTGCTCGTTTTCCCATACAATAAAAAAAACACTTTTAAAATGTTCCATTTTAAATAACCCTTCTATTTCTGATGTAATGTAATGAGCCTTTGTGGTGTAGTGGTCCAGTGCTAAGCTTGACTTCATGGTGTGCGGGTTCTACAATTATATCTATACATAGAATAAAGCAAAGTCGCTTTCCGCGTCTGTCTGTATGTATGTATGCTTATATCTTTAAAACCACGCAACGGATTTTGATGCGGTTTTTTTCAATAGGTAGAGTGATTCAAGAGGAAGGTTTATATGTATAATAACATGCTTCATATATTAGAAAACCACTGATAATTTCAAGATTTCTAATGCGAAGTCGTAAATAAACATATTTTTTGCGCTTGCATTGCAAACGCTGGCTGAACTCTACGAGATAGATCAAAATAATGTACTGTTAAGTATTGTTTACCCTAAAAAGGTCTACAAAAAAGTTCGCGATGGCATATGTTTATCTCTTAGGGATAACTTACAATAACCAATTTTTATCCTTTACTTTTTACGAAAAATAATGGTTCATTTACGAAGCGATTTAAAGCAATACAACATTCATCCTTATCTAATTAAGTATCTTAAATAAGTTTTACATTTAATATAGAACAATGTAGCTCTTTACAGTATATAAATTAAACGAATAGTTTCGGAGATATTACAGGTTTAAAATATAGGGACATCGCGGTTGCGGCGGTACCGGCTGCCCGCGGTGCGTGCACGACGAACCACGCGCTTTTTTCAGATTGTAATTTACAGCGATCGCACGCATTTATCGTATGTGGTCTGTGCATTTATCGGAGCTCCTTAGCGAGGAAAATAACAAACTTAATAAAAACGTCTTTTTCAGCGCGACATTTTTATCTAAATTGTATTTACGTTCGTAATTTAATAATCCACACTAATATTCTAAATGCGAAAGTAACTCTGTCTGTCTGTTACCTTTTCACGCCTAAACCACCCAACCGACTTTGCTGAAATTTGGTATGCAGATAGTTTGCATTCATGAGAAGGACATGGGCATATTATTTTTTGGAAATTCAACCCCTAAATGGATTTAAAGGAGTGGCAAAGTATGTATGAGAAAAATATTTTTATTGCACATTTTTGCATGAAACTTTGAATTAACGCTTTTTAGTACAAATAATGAAACACGTATTTCAGGGTTTTTCTAAATGCACCCCCATTGGGGGTTAAAGGAGGTATCTAAGTTTGTATGGAAAATTTAATTCTATTGAAATATTTTGCGTGACACTGAAATAATGCTCTGCAATACAAATTATGAGATACATATCTAAGCGTTTTTTGAAAATCAACCCCTATGAGGGTGAACGGGGGTGGCACCATTTGCGTAGGAAAAATATTTAACAGCAATTTTTACCATATGTACATAATAGTGTTGTAACGGATATTCGCATTCGCATTCGTATTCTCGAATATCCGTATGTTTTTTAATATTCGCATTCGCATTCGCGAAAATTATGCGAATATTTAGCGAATGTTTTTAATAATCAAAAATGAAATTATATGCATGCATATGAAATAAAATACAATAGATAACACTTAGATATTATTATTAAATCATTCTTCTACATTCCAAATTTAAGTCTCATTTATGAAGAAAAGAAATCTAGCATTAATCAGCCTTTTTATCTCTAGGTTTGTATTTATTTAGTAGTATATTATTACTTTACTACCATTTTAAATAACGTTTACCATTTCTATTTACTAAAAAACTAAACGATTGCTTAAAACAAAATTGTTAAACTTTAAATATCTAATGTGTTAAGTATTAAAAACCATTGGCTTTAAAATAATATTTTTTCATAGCACTTTATGTATCTGAGAAATGAAATATAAACTTTAAAAACAAAACAACGAATACTTAACTATTTCTAATAAACCTTTTTCGAAAAAAAAATATAATTATTTTTATTTTAAACTAAAGTTTGCAATACTAGTTATGTTACCATTTGGTTTCAATTGCAAGTTATTTATTTATATATAAAAATAATGATATATAAGTACGCAAGAAGGTACACAAAATATAGTTTCTCTAATAACATGTTGACTATTTAGTTATTAAAGTTGTTGTATTTTTTTGTTCTTAGTAATTAAATTGAAGAAATGGGCTGTTAAATTTTAAAAATAAAAGTTTGGAGGCTCTTTCTCCGTGCATGCATTTCGGTGAGGTATGTAAAGTATTCCAGTTCCACTAAAAACTCTTTAACAGGGGACACTTGTGAGCGGATATGCTATTTCGTCCCTAAAATATCAGTTAATTTTGATAAATAACATAAAACTAACCTCAAAACAAAACAAAACCTTTAGAATGAACTTTCTGTGACTAAATTAATTCAATTAACTAATAGCAGCTCGACTATGTTCAAATTATATATGGCCGACACGAAACATCAAACCTACCAAACATTTTACGCGCGTTTTTTTGAAATTTTAAAATATTCGCATTCCTATTCGCGAATGCTGAAGACAAATATTCGCAATCGCATTCGCATTCGCGAATGTGAAAAATCCAACATTCGTTACATCACTAGTACATAACCATGAACCACGTATATCAATTTATCATTAACGAAAAACACACAAAGAAATTATGATATACATAGTAGCAAAATTGGTTAAAAATCCCTACTTCCCTGCTAATAATATAAACCCGAAAGTAACTCTGTCTGTCTGTTACGCTTTCGCGCTTAAACCAGTAAACATCTTTGCGTAAAGTAAAAAAAAAACCTTTAAAAGTAAACAGTTAATTTTTGTTTGTTTTTTTTTTGTTGCGCGGACCGGAAATAGAACCCAAGATCTCATGAAGTAATTCCGAAGACGGACGGTTAGACCTCAGAGACGATACGCATATTTCTAAAATTTCAAAATAAAAAATCTGTTAGAGGTTTCCATGTACATAAATAATTTGACTCCCGGGTCGGGCAACAATTAAGAAATGTAATTTTCCTATTTTCTGATACAGCCAACATTTGCCTGTGTTTACGATAGATTTGCCATATTATGTCACATTATAGGACAATATCTCCAGGTAATCATGACTGCCCTGGTTGTACCTCTGCCTACCACATCGATGATATGATGACACTCTTTTTTAATTTTTAGATGATACCTTTTTGCAAAGTTTTGTGGCTTCAATAGGAGGAAATAATTAGGTTAAGATGGAACAAAAGGCTAAGGCTCATTATCGAGGCGAGGATATTATGGTCACTGTACAACGATAAACAGTAAGTATGGAAATTACAATAAACATTCGAACACGGTTCCCAACTTAGGGGTTTCCCCCCAGATTTAGGGGATAAAAAATTGGAATGGGATTTTTTAGGGGGGATATATTTTTAGGGGTATGATTAGGGATTTTTTTATTTCGATTTTTTTTTATTATTAAAAAAATGATTTTAAAAGTAGTTCTGAATCAGAAGAAAATTAAATTATACTTGAAGCATTAAATGATTTTTAAATAAATAAATTAAAAAAATGATCGATATTTATTATTTATTAAATAACAATAAACCATTCAATATTTAATACTATTTGTTTACTTATTGATTATTTATTAAATTATGTTTCAAGTAATTATTTATTAATGATTATATTAAATATAATATTTGTCTAGGGGAATTTCCAAGAGATTACGTGAATTTTAGGGGTTTTTTATTTCAGCATTAGGGAGAAAAAAATCTGAGAGTTGGGAACACTGCATTCGAAACGGCACACTTACAAAAAAATGCGCATCGACGAGACCCCTAAGCAGTTTACGCTGTGCTGTACGAGGGTCAAACTGAAAGTTCTTAGAAAATCAAAAACTAAGCATTCTAGCAAGTTATTAGTTTTATTATAACTTTTCAAAATAGCGTCCATTTACATCAATACATCGCTGCATTCGATGGAACCATTGAGAAAAGCACCTTGCCCACTCGGCCTTAGGGGTCTCTTCGACGGCGTTTTGAAACGCAGCCACTGCTTCTTCGGCGTCCATAAAATGTTTTCCTCGAAGTTTTTCTTTTATTTTCGGGAATAAATAAAAATCGCAGGGTGCGAGGTCGGGGCTATACGGCGGGTGACCCAGTAATTCCACTTCTGAGGTCGCCAAATAGTCGATCGTTTGCCTGGCGGTGTGCGACGAGGCATTGTCGTGATGAAGGAGGATCCTGCTGCGAGGTCGTTTCTCTCGAACTTTTTCCAAGACAAGTGGCAAACAGTTGTTAGTGTACCACTCTGCATTAACCGTTTTCTGATCCTCTAAGACAACTGTCGCGTAATGACCTATCTTTCCGAAGAACGAGGCCACCATCTTTTTTCCAACACTTCGACCTCTCTTCACTTTAGTTGGCAACTCTTCGGAAGAAAACACCCACTGAACAGACTGTCTTTTGGTTTCCGGATCATAACAGTAAATCCAGCTTTCGTCACCCGTTAGTATGTCGAACACAGCATTTGAGTCACCTCCGTTAAATTTTTGGATCATTTCTCGGCACCAATCAACACGGCGGAGTTTTTGAGCCTCGGTCAAATTATGCGGTATCCAGCGGGCACAAAGCTTCCTGACCGCTAAATGTTCATGGAGGATTTTGTGCACTTGACTCATACCTATGCCTAGACTTGTCCGTATCTGCTGATAGGTCACTCTTTTGTCAGTCTCTATCATACGCCGCACAACACTGATATTGTCTTCAGTCGTCGCTGTAGAAGGCCGTCCCTCACGCAAATCATCGGTAAGATTAGTTCGACCACGTATGAATTCATTAAACCAGTTGTAAACTGTGACACGAGATGGGGCTTCATCGTGAAAAGCCAATCGAAGTCTATCATACTTTCTTGTTGACTTATATGACATCGAAAGTCATAAAAAATCATTGCACGAAAATTTTCTCGGCTTAAATTTATTCTGACGTGCACAGACAATTTTCAATTTGACGCCAAATCGTAAAACAAATGACAAATGAATGAAATGTATACTCAATATTATTGGTAGAGTTCTATTTTCAAAATTTAAACTTATTTTTATAATTTAATGCTTTTAAGTTGCCAGTTCTAAAAACTTTCAGTTTGGCCCTCGTAATGTTTAGTGCCGCGTGAAAACGAGTAGTCACGTTGCTATTCGTTTCGTTTTGTCTCGTTTCATCTGTTCGTCTTTTGCTGGGATCAACCGACACCATGATATTACCTAAACTGCGTAGACTTACTACGTAGACGTACCTACTTTGTNNNCCCCTTCCCCTCGGACCTCGGCAGCGAGTACACGTATTCTGAATTATATCTTTTTATTCCAAAAAATAATAGTTTAGTTACAGTTTTTAATTATACTAAAATAATAGGAGTGCATAAAGTGAAAACAGCTCTTAGAAAGGACGTCACCTACGACGCGCCATCACAACTAGCTAGCAGCGCCCCGCCCAACAGTCATTAAGGACATTGCAGCGATCAGCACACGCGCCGCCCAACTACTACGCTGCTCGGGGCGGCCATCGTAGCCGCAAGCCGCAACCGCCGTAGCTCTCTGGTCAGTCATAATCACTTACATGTTTATGGGCGCCTAGTACTCCTAGTAGCAGATCGTATATACAATTTTTTTTTTGTATTTTTTTTTGTTGAACTATACGAAAAAATGGCTGCAAAAGCAAAGATGTGTGCGGGATGTTTAACCAAAATCACTAGTAAGGAGTTTGTAACATGTTCATTTTGCAAAGATGTATACGACACAGATTGCGCTAATATTTCTTACCAACGCCTTACGATGATGGAGAAGGACAAGAAAGAGAAATGGATCTGCCCTGGTTGTAGGAATAAAGAACGAAAGGGTGACAATACGAATACCCCAATTCAGTCTAGATCGGGAACGCGTGACCGTGGTGAATCGTCGCAAGAATTAAGAAGCACTCCTAACAGTGATTTCATAACACAGCGTAAAAAACCTCACTTAACTAGTAGCCAAAAGGAGAGCTCACCTACACAGCCCGCAAATGAATCCCTAATACAAACAATTAGATCTGTAATTCAATCCTAAATGGGGAAATTTTTTAATCAAGCCATAGAGGAGTCGTCTTTGAGAATTGATTTAAGAACTATTAAAGAAGAGTTGAGTTCCTTAAAAGATATCAAAAGTGGGCTTGAATTTTTAAGTGAGGAGTATGAGAGAATGAAAAAAGAATTAAAAACGTCAGAAGAGCAAATAAAATCACTTTCAACTGAAAACAGCAACTTACATGCTAAAGTGGACGAAATATCTAACAGGCTGGTTTTACTAGAACAACACTCGCGTGAAACGAATATTGAAGTGAATGGTGTCCCGGAAAGTAAGACTGAGAACTTAATTAATGTTGCCAAACAAATTTGCAATACTATATCTATTCCTACTAGTCTCGTCGAAACAGCTACCTGTACCAGAGTCAGGAAAATGAACGAGTTAAATAAGAGGCCTCGTGCAATTATTATTAAACTTCCTTCAGTAAAAACTCGAGACGAGATACTAGCAGCGGTAACAAAATTTAATAAGAAGAACGCATCTAATAAACTAAATACAGGATACCTGGGATATACAGAAAAAAAGGCGCCAGTTTTCGTCACCGAACACCTAGCGCCGTATTTTAAGGCTTTACATGCGCGAACTCGTTAAGTTGCTCGAGATAAGCAATACGATTTTATCTGGATCCGTAACGGCCGCATTTTTGTTAGGAAAAATGACCAGTCTCCTGCAAAACAAATAAAGTGTTACGATAGCCTAATCACATTATCATAGAATCTGGAAATTTTAACGGGAATTGATTTGACACATAAAAATGGCTACCTTAAGGATTTACTACGAAA
This sequence comes from Calephelis nemesis, assembly GCA_002245505.1. Lineage (NCBI taxonomy): Eukaryota > Metazoa > Arthropoda > Insecta > Lepidoptera > Riodinidae > Calephelis > Calephelis nemesis. Next base: position 13,556 of record NJDD01000199.1, read on the forward strand.
ATTTCAGGGGCCTGAAAACTAAAACCAAAGACCTGAGACTAGCAACGTGTTTAGGAGATTACGATGTTATTGTTGGGACTGAAACCTGGTTAGATGACAGCGTTTACGATAACGAACTATTTAGCAACAACTACTACGTATACCGAAGAGATATATGGTAGCTGTTTCCGTTAAATACCACTCGAAGAGAATGTTTCACTATGAGTGCACTGGAGAGGATTTGTGGATATCAGTAAAAATGTCTACAGACAAAGAGATTTTAATTGGTGCCATTTACATACCGCCACCTATAACCGTTTCGTCACTCGAACCCATTATTGACAACTGTAGTGAAGTAATTACATCTCATTCCAGCGATGTGATTGTCTTAGGTGATTTCAACCTTGGATTTATAGACTGGAATAAGGATTCAAGTGGATGTAATGACATGATTCCATCAAATTATCAGTGTATTTTAGGACGTTTATTAATTGACTTTATGTCGTTAAATAGTTTGTCTCAGTTTAATCATATTGCAAACCACAATGGTCGCATCTTAGATCTCGTCCTCAGTAATTTAGACAGTATAATAGTTAACAATTGTATTAATCCATTCTGCAAATTAGATTCACACCATCCAGCTCTATCGATAAGTTTTAGTTTAAATAAGCATCAATTTGTTAGAAACAAGCAATTTGCTACGTATAACTACAAAAAAGCTGATTATTCACTAGTAAAAGGTAAATTAAGTCAAATCGATTGGGTTAAAGAGCTGTCATATCTGGACGACGTTAATATCGCTGAATCAAAAGTTATACATGCTGTTATACAATCAACTGTCCCCAGAACTAAACCTCGTAGTCCGAAATATCCCAGTGGTTTACAAGGAACCTTATAAAATTAATAGCTGAAAGAAACAGAATTCATTCAAGATACAAGGTGTACCGGAATCCTAGAGATGAAATCGAACTTAAACTATCTAATAAACGCGTTGAGTCATTAATGTCATCTTGCTACAATACATATTTAATCCACACAGAACACGCTCTCAGTAAAAACCCAAAAAAATTCTGGTCATTTGTCAAAACATTACGTGGAGGTTACTCTGACCTACCCTCTGAGATGTTTTTACACGACAAGGTTGCGCGTGGTTGCGATGAAATTTGTAATCTTTTTGCCACACGTTTTTCTTCGATTAACTCTTCTCCTGATAATTCAACGCATCCAGAACTGGGAGTTTGCTATCCACAATTAATTCTAAGCAACGTAGAAATTACAGAGCTAGACGTGGAGAAAGTTTTGAAATCAATTGACTCTAATAAAGGTGCTGGACCAGACGGCATCCCACCAAATTTTTAACCCTCCCACTTAAATTGCTTTTCGATAAGTCGATTAAAACCGCAAAATTTCCTGACGAGTGGAAAATTTCCAATGTGATTCCCATTTTTAAAAAAGGTGACAAACGCAATATTGAAAACTACCGACCTGTATCTCTATTGAGCTTGTTTCCTCAACTTTTAGAAAAAATTCTCTGCCCAATTTTGTCGTTTCATTTATCAAAGGTAATTTCTAACTGTCAGCATGGTTTTTGCGCAAATAAGTCTACAGTCAGTAACCTATTAGAATATACCTCTAACTTGGTACGAGACGTTGATAATAATAAGGAAGTTGATGCCATATATACTGATTTTAGTAGCGCGTTTGATAAAGTTAACCACTCCATCCTTTTGTCCAAATTAGAATATTATGGTATTCACGGAAACTTGTTGAACTGGATAAAATCCTACTTATTTAACCGAATACAAAGGGTCACAACACAGGGTTTCAAGTCTTTTTCGTTTTATCCAACTTCAGGTGTTCCACAAGGGTCGCATATCGGCCCTATTCTCTTTTTGGCCTTTATTAATGATATTTCTGCTCACATTAACTTCAGTAATTACTCAATATTTGCAGACGATTTGAAATTATATAAGGTTATAGGGTCTCCCGACGATGTAGATAAATTACAATCAGATATTACCTCTGTTTCAAATTGGTGTAAAAGTAACAAAATGTTACTTAATCCTCAGAAATGTATGAGTATAAAAATTACCAGAAAGAGAAACATTATTCCTTCCAGTTATTTTGTGGATGGGGAAAAACTAACAGAATCAGAAGTAGTCCGTGATCTTGGCGTAATTATCGATAGAAAAATAAGTTTCATTAATCATACTGATAATATTACAACTAAAGCATAGAAGATGACCGGTTTCGTAAAACGAATATGTAAGGATTTAAGGAACTCAAAATCTATTCTCACTTTATACAAAGCTCTTATTCGTAGTACTCTAGAATATGCGTCCCCTGTTTGGAACCCATCTAACCAAATTCACAGTGATCGCATAGAGCGTATCCAGCGCAGTTTTATCCGCTATTTGGCTTTTAAGGATCAAACTTGTCCTTATCGTGCTGACTATGATATTAGGCTATTCCATTTCAATTTAGAGTCTCTCGAAAAATGACGTCGACTTAGCGATATTAAAACACTTCATAAGCTAATTCACGGCCGCCTAACGTCACCAGCACTTTTAATTCAATTACATATCAGAGTCCCAAGATCTATACCACGGCATCCGATTACCAAAATCTTCTATTTATCTAGCCATAGAACAAATTTAGGTAAACGAGCCCCATTAAATAGACTGATGCAAACGTATAACGACATCACCACCAATGGCGAATTCGCTAGATTATGTATTAAGTATTTATAATTCCTTTGCTCTTCTTCAAGTTTAGTTTTTTTTAAGTTTAGTTTTAAGAGTTGTTTTTATTGTAAGCGAATTGCTTGTAAACTCATTATTAATAATATTGGTCTAGTTAAATTAACGAATCTCTCATTGTAGCTGCATTATTATTGTGAATGTTGTATATACCTTTAAAGGCAAATCATCTTGAACAAAACTAATATGTGGTGTAATTAACAATGTCTAGTGATAAGCCAGTGGTGTATCTGTTTAAATAAATAAATAAATAAACTACGTAGTAATTGCAAGTCGATAGATTTTCTTAGAAAATAAAGATCACTATGGAACAATAACTTTCACAATAAAAAAAACTACAGAATGATCTTGATGCGAGTAATTTTAATTGCAAGTAATTAATTTATCAGTTAGGCATAATTTTCATACTGTTCCGTATTTGTACAGTGTTACGGTGGTAGTAAAAGGAATTTACCATCTAACTACGAAAAAAAACAATATTGACTAATCTATAATATAAAAATGATTCGTATAATGTGTTGGTAAGCGCATAGTTTCCGAACAACTGGACCGATTTGGCTAATTCTTTTTTATTATGTTAGTTATTATCAGGAGAAGGTTCTCATGAAGAGAAAAATCGGGAAATGTGCAGAGAAAATGGGAAAAATAATACTATATCATTTCCCATACTGAACGGGCGAAATGAAGTTCGCCGGGGCAGCTAGTTAAAACTAAAGTTATATCTTACAGGCACTAAGTTTTTTCTGGAAAGTTATAGAAGTTTAATGATTTATGGTTTAGGCACAGGGTTCCCTACGCTACCAGAACGTCCGGAAGACTCAAGTGATAATGGCTAACCTCTCCCGATCTCGGGACGCGTAACTCCCATCCGACGATTACCGGCGTTCGTTATGTGCTCTACAGAGAGAAGTAAGGCGGCGCATAGCCGATTACAAAAACGAACGCTGGAATAACTTTCTCAGCGAGATCTCGCCGTCTCACGTGGCCTACTGGCCACTGGCGAGAGCTCTAAAAAACGACCCGAAAGCAGACATACCTCCCCTAGTCAGACCCAATTTACCTCCCCTGTTTGATGATACCGACAAAGCCGAATGCCTAGCAGACAACGTACAATCGCAGTGTACCGTTTCCACACAGCCGGGTGATCCAACCCACATAAATAATGTTAACGAATACGTAGCGCGTAGAGCTTCTGAACCTCCCCAGGGCGAACCGTTACCCCCCTACCGACCACGACGAAGTGAAAGATATTATAAAAAAACTTCACAATAAAAAGGCCCCGGGATATATTTCAAATAGGATAATTAAATATTTTCCTACCGCACTCATATACCTACTAGTAAACATCTTCAATGTATTACTAGCAGGCAGTGCCTTCCCTGACGAGTGGAAAGAGGCCACCGTCATCGGAATTCATAAACCGGGTAAACCCCGGAATCTCGCGAGTAGTTACCGCCCGATCAGTCTTCTTAGTTCACTCGGAAAAATATACGAGCGTCTTATCTTCGCCCGCCTTAAGACGGTCGTAACCGAGAAACATTTGTTAATGAATGAGCAATTTGGTTTCCGGGCAGGCCATTCATGTACAAATCAGGTGCACCGCCTCACGGAGCACATACTAGATGGCCTGAATAGACGACTACCCTTATACACGGGAGCGATATTCTTCAACGTGGCCAAGGCGTTCGATAAGGTCTTGCACAACGGCCTAATCTATAAGCTCTACGAAATGGGCGTGCCAGACAGACTAGTTCTCATCGTACGAGACTACTTGTCGAATCGCAAATTCAGATTTCGTGTAGAGGGAACTCTCTCTAGCAGTAGGCCCCTAGAGGCGGGAGTGCCACAGGGCTCGGTACTCTCACCTATACTATACGCCCTCTACACGAACGACGTTTCCAGACCGCCGCGCGTCCACTTAGCCCTGTTCGCAGACGACACGGCTCTATTTTCAACCCACCGTCGCGGTAAAGTGATAGGAAATAGTCTCAGAAAAGCGGCCACTCTCCTGGGCAAATGGTTCAGGAAGTGGCGCATAGAAGTGAACCCTGATAAAAGTGCAGCGGTGTACTTTAATCGAGGTGACAGACCCAGCGAACGGGTGGTGTCCAGGCGTAGCCCGGGTACCATCAAACTGTTCGACAGAGCGATCCCCTGGGAAAATTCAACAAAATACTTAGGGATCACTCTAGATAAAAATATGTCGTTTGAACCGCATATTACGCGAGTCACGAACAAGGCTAAGTTCGTACTCAGCCGTCTCTACTATCTAATTAAAAAACACAGTAAAATGTCACTTCGTTACAAAGTGACACTTTACAAAACGTGTGTCAGACCAATCTTAGCATACGGTAGTGTAGCCTTCGCGCATACCTTCCCGACTCATTTAAAAAAACTACAAGTTGTTCAGAATAGGTTCATGCGAACTGCCACGGTAGCTCCGTGGTACGTTCGCAACGAGGACCTACATCGCGACCTCGATTTACCCACGATAGCACAGCATTTCAAAGAACTATCCGAACGTTACTTTGAAAAAACTGCTGCCCACCCGAATCCGTTGTTAGCTTCCGCGTGTGAATACACACCGGTCGCGAACGCGCCCCCTAATCATAGAAGACCCCGCCACGTGTTATCGGACCCTCCGGACCAAATAACCGTGGCGAACGCTCTACTTCCTCCACCTCCAAACCGGAACACGACAAACTCACACCACAACAACATTACACGACACCGTCGCCTCCGGTCTCGGCGACGAAGACCTCTCTTGGGCAACGAGCCGCCAATATTCCTCCTTCCAATCCACCCAGTAACCAGAACGCAGCACCAAGTCGAGGTAAGGTCTCCCGGGAGACAACCCTTGGTGCTGGCGTTGTAGGTAACAGCCCCATGCATTTAAATAATGAGTCTCGGGCTGAGCACTCTGCTCGGCCCACAAACCTCGGTGAAGTTGCATAAAATCGCGAAATTAGCAACAAAATAGTCATTCAAAAAAAAAAAAAAGGGACGCGTAACTCCTATTTTTTTCTGATTTTTTTAATAATGTTATAAAATTTAAGTAGGTACAATCATAATTCATAAATTAACAAAGTCAAATCTGTCGCCTTCGCTCGCGAACTATTAACGCGCCCCCGACGATAAGTGTTAGATTATTCTCGACCACCAGTTCAGTTTGTATGGAAAAAAAATAAGTACTATTTTTCCACACCATAATAGAAGTAATTTAGTTAAAGAAACAACTGTAACTTTAAATAAAGTGGCAGAATGGTTACATGAGCATAATCTTAAAATAAATCTTACAAAAACGAAATTAGTCG
>NJDD01000201.1:9625-21207 GCA_002245505.1 Calephelis nemesis
TTTTAAGATCATATTCTGCGAGGAAACATAGTATATGTTGGGGTTTTCTTATATGAAAGCGACATATAAACACTATTACAATTAAGAGGATTATAAAATAACTAGCTGCGCCCCGCGGTTTCACCCGCGCAAGTCCCAATCCCGCGGGAACTCCGGGATAAAAAGTAGCCTATATGTTATTCTGGGTCTTCAGCTACCTACATACCAAATTTCATCCTAATCGGCTTTGTAGTTTTTGCGTGAAAGAGTAACAAACATCCATACATCCATACATACAAACGTTCGCATTTATAATATTAATAGGATGTTAGAAATGATTCTGAAGTAATACGACTTGCGATACTATCCAATCCTTTTCAAAGACGCGTTGAATATTATTTGACAACAATACAAGTGTTTGAAATGTATCCTGTTTTGATTTGAAATGTATGAAGTTTGAAGATAAGTCAAGAAAACTGGAGATAGTTAATTTTTAGTTAGCCTTTCACGGATATTTTGTTTTGATATTCGGATCGGAAAATATTTAAACCGGTTCTATATAATTATTTACCGAGGTCGCCGGTAGGAGGCGCGTGGCTTGTGCGTCTCTTATATAAGCAGTGGGTACTATTAGAGTCAAATGCCAGATTAATTTTTAATTTGGTGAGCCATCTTTTGCGTCGAAATCTTCGATCGATCTGTTGATGTCGATCTTCGATCTTCGAATTTTTATTAAGCTGTGTTAGAATTAAAGGAAGTGTAACTTTAAAATGAAATAAAAATACGAAATGCTAAACCAAATTATAATCTTAATATATATAAATCTCGTGTCACAATGTTTGTCCTCAATGGACTCCTAAACTACTTAACCGATTATAATAAAATTGGCACACCATGTGCAGTTCGATCCAACTTGAGAGATAGGATAGTTTATATCTCAATTTATGGTAAAAAAACTATCATCCGAGCGAAGCCGAAACGGGCAGCTAGTGGTTTATATAATGATACACAAAATGTTGCGTGACTTCAAAACAACCGTGACATTTAATATAGCTATGTCATTTTTATTGAACATTTAAAATCACATATCTACTTGTCACATTAGGCTTTCAAAAGTGGTATATAGTTAATTATATTAACAAGTAGAGTAACTTTCGTGTTATGAATGTCTAATGTCAAGGTTAAGCTTAACCATTCTGATTGGAAAGAGAATGCTTATTTATGGAACCAGGACAATTGTCGACAGTGACACGAGAAATAATTAATTGTTGCATCTATAAGAATATCCGATATTATTGTCTTGGGCTAAACATATAAAAATCCAAGATACAAGGTCTCGAGCAAATCTGACACTACAGTTTTGCTAATTCAATTGTGTGCTTTCAATAATCTCTGTGACTTTAAATGACCACAAATATTGCATTTTTTGAAGGACTTGCGTTGTTTTAAAATGACAGAAGTCATTAGAAACATGCAGCTATAGTTATGACAATAATTTACATTGGTAGTAATTCTGCTGTTCACAAACTAAACTTATTTTAGATGCATGCTATCTTTCTCAAACGAAACAAAAACAAAAGAGATGGAACGTTTTAGACACGTCAGATTAGTCCGAACATGTCAAATCGCGATGTTTTTAATCGACGTTTTCCGAGTAATAGTTTAAACGTCTGTAAAATTTACGTGTACGGTCTAATTTGACAGCGCTAAAAGTGTTTTGTCTCTTTCTGTTTCTTTCGTTGAAAGAAGATGGCGATAACTTAAAATAAGTTTAGTGAGTGCGCAACAAAAGTACCACCAATTTCGCATATCTAACCTTAAGTGGTGGACAGAAAGTTGTTTTTACAAAGCGATGTACTCGTGCAGTGTAGCGACCGACACCAAACTATTGCAATTTAAAATGCACTGTCATTTTAGCCTTAACTCCATCCTTTTATTAAAATTTGCGATCTTTTGAAAGTAACCCTGTGTATATTTATTTGTCTAATAATATGTGAAAATTTGTTACGGTATACTTATCGGGCCAACATGTTCTTTGCCGTCTAAAAATATTTCGCCTTGGAAATAACATTTATTTATTTGAAATTTGTATATTCTTTACAATTTAATCAATAATAATAAGATAACGAGGAGGTAAATGATACTTACATTATTACAGATACTTGTATTCTTGTTAAATAAAAAGGATATCACTAACCATTTTAGACAATTCAAATTATTCTAGCCTTATATAATCTAAAACTGACAGGTGTGGATTTTTTTGTATTTTTAACTTGTATTTAGCATCTTAGGACAATATTGGGCTTGCTTGATGCTCTGTATATAACAATGACATATTAAAATTGTGTATGATTTATTTTACGTCTGACAATTCTGAATGACTGCGCGTTTGGAACATACAGTTGTCAGGTGGTGAGGCAACACAAACGATTTGGTGTTTGTTACATTTTATAAGAAATTTTATTTATAAAAACTGTTACGTGTCGACCTGTATTTGCAAACGCGTAGTTTTGGAAAATTACACAAATATTTGGACCATTTCAGTCAAATTATTATAGTGGTTTGTGTTTGAATGCGTCTTGAATACGATATTCACTGTTGCTATCGAATTTCTGTATACATTAATAATAGTTTTTAAAAAAAAATCCACAACCTTATAATATAACTAATAATATGTTTTTGCTTTTAACAAGTACGTATAAAGATCGGACAAACTGGAGTGTTAAAAACTGTGGATTACATATTTAGTATTCAATTTCAGTCTGGGTTCTTGGGGTAAACAAAGTTATGAAAAAAAGTGTCTGAATGTCCTTTTTTTCACAGCCTTATATTTTATTTTATAAATGCGATTTCTTTTTCAAACACAAATGTTCACTTACAAAGAAGTGGCGTATACATTTAACTGTAAGCAATAAAGTTTGAATTCAGTGCTCACTCTAAAATCATGTTTTGCGTCTGCAAAATGGTTGTAATACTAATGTCAGAACTTGTGTATGTTGAAATGTGTCCCATTTTAATTCTAATATTATATAATGTATAGACGTACTAACTGCTAAAAGTCCACAAAGAGTGACTACTTATTTAACGCGCATGTCACAACACATCTATTATGATAATATCAATTTTATTTAAAAACTATTACATAGGCAATAATTTTACGTTGTGCACATCCCTGTGTTAAGTAGTTGAATGTACAATGGTATGGCCGATATCGAAATATGTAAAGGATAGCAGGTGCGTTGTATACCATTTTGTCCACAGTTTGATGTTGTTACATGCTCTCAAACGTGATCCTCGTCTACTGAAGCAGTCCATTGTCTGATAAAAATTCCGATTGTAAATCCCCTTACTTGTTTTGGTGCTATTACAAGAATGTTCACCATTGTCATGTTCTAGTTTGGACAATATGATCCCTTTCGTAGCAGGGTTTCAATTCCAATGTGAGGTTGAGCAGAGTATTGCCGTGTGTAGTGTCCAGGGGCGGTGTACTTACCGACTGAAACCTGTGGGTAGCCCTTGCTCTGGAGTAGAAGAAGAAAATACGAGATATGGGCCACCGCAGCCTCATCCACACTTCACACCAACCGTGACTCACATTCAGTTGGCATCAAACTGTATGTTGATGTTTGAAGCTAAATATTGAAAATAGATGTGTGACGGTTGGCTCACTGGACAAGCCCGTGTCGAGGCAAACATAATACCAGTTGGCGGTTTACTTATTTTAGTGTTCCACGGACACGTAACAATTATTGGCTGAAATGCATCCGTACGTGTGCTTAACCCAATTTGTTGATAGGGTACCAACACATTTACTTTACGGAAGTGGAATATTTTATCTTTTTTTTCTTGACGAGTGGTAAAGCTGAACGTAACAACACCATATTTGTGGATTACTGTAAATAGTTTTTCATTAGAGATTTTATTAAGATAGAAAAGTTTTTAGCAATGTATAAAAAAAAATGAAAATAATATATCATCTTATATATTAGAACCTATTTATTGTGTATTGTATAAAGAAATATTCCCTGTTTATTTTTATGTAATGTATGTACACATTTTTTGTAATAAGTAGATATTTGTATGTGCTATTTTACCGCAGTTACCATTTTCCTAAGTAGGAGTAATAAAATATGTCTGCAATGACGTCAGCCTTTTATTCTTCCCCGAGACTGGCTATTGCTTGTGTCTTCGTCTGTTGTTTGATGCCGGTGATTTCTTCTGTGTATATTTAGAATTTAATACTTTTGTATAATTGCTTCAGGACAGTTATTTACCTAATGTTTATCATATTGTATAATATATGAGCGGCGTTATTAATATATTTGCTAAACTCATTTGGCGTATTTTAAAGAATATCAAACGCTTTCAAAATACCCACTAATGGAGCCAAAAATATCAACCACTTGCAGACTTTACTGCAATGAAAAATAAATACTTTAGAAAAAACATTAAATTGTAGGTACATATTTTTATTTAGTCAGTTCTTAGCTAACCGTAGTCTATAGACACCATAGATGTTATAGATGCGTCGCTGTCCTGTGGCCGAGATGTTAAGATCTATTATGCAAGTCTACCGACTAGCGGTCCGACTGCCGGACCGGAACATGACACTGTCATTATGGCGGCTTGAATTGGTAATGCGGTGGATCCCTGCCCGGGAAGTGGCTCTCTACCACCAGTCTTGTTGGTATATACTTAAACCTGTTGGTATATATTTAAACCTGTGTTTGCTTATACCACCTGCTTGGTAGGGAGGCAGATCTTCTTTTCTGCACTGGAAACAAACCATATGGGTATGGAAGATGAATAAAAGCAAATTTTGAATTATTCTTATTTAATCCATTTTTACACGCACGTATTCCTTCAAATATATGTTTTCATATTGACGTATTGAAGAAATAATACATGGGAGAATACTGGAACATTCTTAAGGATCCTTTCTCCTTCCACATCTATTCCAATAAATTGTAGGTTATTATAAGTATATATAACATTTTAGTGATGACATCAATCGTCTAGGTTTAAACTTAAGTATATAAGTACAACAGTTTGAGCATTTTAATATACAACTAGTAGGTTTTAAATAAGTAAACAAAAACAAAATAATTGAACACCGAGATACTTCGGTGTGTGTATCTGAATAAAAGATATTTTCATGAAAAACTTAGATATACATATTAAAATAAAAAGAAGATCAATAAGTTAGCGTTGGGCCTATCTTATTTCAACACCTAATACCTTATTAAAAAGAAAATGAAGGGCTTTGCAATAGATTTTCCAAAGGGCCTGTTTCATTCCACACTGGGTCTGAATTTTATATTTAAATAAGGGATAAATTTAGTAACTTGAAGTAAATTATTTTTGTAGGTACATTAAAATGTACGTTGATCCCGTCGTAGAATGGAGTTTTGACTTTAATGTGAAAATTAGATCCTAAACTATTGGAAATTTTATTTAGAATCTTATCTACATATAAAAAAACAATTTTAATATACCTTAATAGATTTATTCGTTCGTTGTTATTTTATTTTTCATATAAAACTGTATTCCGTAACATTTGTAGTTATTAAAATTGTTGTGGTAAAATTAACCTAAGTTTTATTAAAGAAAACAAAGAAGGAATAGTTTGGCAAGCACTGTTTTTTAATTAGGTAGGTACTTCTAAAATCATGGAAACATAAAACATACACCTACATACAATGTAAGTGACGGACCGACCTCAACATACCCACTGTGCCATTATGAATGTAAAATTCCATAAGATATTACTTTTTTCTCACTTTCTATGTTAAATTAGTTAACGGTTCGGGGATTACTGGAAAGATTACTGGAAATATAAATATGTAGCTGTAGTAGGTAGGTACTGCAATAAACATGGTAATGGTAATAGCAAAGTAGGAAAGCGGACCAATCAGTGCGTCTGTTCGGAACGACCAGTGCAAAAAAAAACGCGTTAATTGGTTGACGTAATATTATACATATAGGGGAAGGACTCTGAATGTAGCTAACAGTAAACGAATACTGCACACGTTTTACCTAACAAAATTCACAGTTACGATGTGGTTATAACGTAATAATACTAGATATTAGAATTCTTATTAATATTAGATTAGACTTAATTACTTTCTAAATTTTAATAACGAGTAGGTACTGATCAAGTTTAGCACATGTTTTAGTATTTAGTTATATTTCTATTTAGTTATTGTGGGTTTTATAACAATGGGCATGTTTAACAAACCAATCTCACTTTTACAGAATATTTTTTTTTGCGATATTTTTAAAATATTGCTTTAAAAATTATTAGAATTACAAAATTTAAAATGATTTTAAATTACTTAAAATATAGCAGAGTTTATGAAGAAGCCAAAATTATTAAAATTTCGATATTTTTTAAATTTTCAAAGCCTGACAAGAACCCAAAAAAGTTGTATCCAAACTTCTACAGCAACTTACTGACTTACTGCTTCACTTAAGATTGTGGTACGCGATGAAAAGCAAGCAATTACACAAGTTTTATAACATGGTAAACATTTTGTGGTGATAGTCTATACCACAATGAAATTAGTTTTAGTAACCTTTAGTTTTACAACAAGACTATCGAACTAAAATATTTAGAAAATAAAAAGATACACAAGTATGAGAAAGATGAAAACAAATGTCACAGCATTGAGGTTCAAAGCGTGAGTGAGAGGCTTTTGACTAAATCAAATATCTGTGTAGTTTGTGTCAATCGAATAAAGAATTGCTACCGCTATTGCCCGAAAACTGCAAATTGTCTAAATATAATACCTATGCTTATAGATAAATTAATGTTATATTTACATAAAATATTAGGTACCTAATGACAAATCACGCTGCACCTTAAGTTTCCCTTGGCAAAACCTTAAATTAAATTATTTTTTTTTTTTTATGAATCTAAAAAAAATGGACGGATTCGTTGCCTTGCTTAGTTTTCATACGTATAGGGTAAACAAAAGCTTAGAAAATAAAGCATTAAAATATATGAAAGCATGGCACAAACTTATTCGACATTCTATCACATTATAATTATTATATTGTTCTTTAGAAAACAGCTGTTACCTACATCTCTATAATTATACATAGAAATAATGTTTAGTTTTCTAACAAAACTTCCATTCTTAGTTTCGATATTATGCAAGTTTTTTTGTTACACATTATTTTTTATTTTAGCACATCATTCGTTCGTATATGTATTTTGTTATTGTCTATCTCCAAAGTAGCACCAAAATCAGTCAGTGTAGTTCGTGCACTCTGAAAACAAAAATAAAAATGAATATTTTATATAAATTTAAAAAGACTAAAGTGCAACCGAACGCTCCCTGACTACCGACTTGGGAGTGGCTCAGTATCTTGTCACAACATGAGGCGGTCAGGTTAACATTCTACCAACCCACCGAGCTGCACAAGTCATTTTTACTGTTAATGTCCAACGTGGGTTTTTTACCTCTAGGAAGTCCATCCTCTGTTTTTCTTCCAATATTATGTGTATAAGATAATTTGTAGGTATTAACTAGTATCTATTTTTTTTCATCACTAAGGTTGTCAGCTAGGCTGAACCACAGGGCACAGAGACTCATTAATGTTCAAAGTAATATTAAATAAAAGAAAAGACTGAGCTAAGCACAAGGGCAGCAACCGTATTTTTTAAGTGAAAACTAATTATACAAGTTAAGTGTATAACTGGAGGCGTGCACAGATGTTTCAATCAATGTAGGCACTAGGCATACAAATACTAGCTAAAAAAATACCAGTTTTAGTTTCATTCCGACTACGAATTGTCATTTGCTCACATGCCAGAAAATAACACAATTATTAAAAGCAATTGTTTTCGTTCTATGATATTGTATGGCAAGCAAGCAGACGGATTTCCTTATGGTAAGAAACTCACGCCGCCTAGAGACAACAAAGGGGGTAATGGTGCGTTGCTAACCTGAGGCCGGGATGTTAGGCCTCGAGCAAAAAGTAAGTTTACCGGCTACCTTACCCTCCGAACCGGAACACGTCAACCGCAAGCATTAGACGTGCAGGAGTAGGTAAGGCGGCGGTACCAATCAGGGCGAGTTGCTGCAAAACTCTACCACCTTGTAAACCACCTACCACCTAGTTATAAAAATATTTGTATGGCCACTATTAATTATCTAATTTAGTGATTGATTATTAAAAGATAAGACACCAAAAACGGATCTAATTACTATATTTAAGCACATTAATCAAAACATTTCTTTAAGTTTACTAATAATCATTAAAGTATTTACTTAATTAAAACATAAAAATAAGGTACAAACAATAATTATATTGACTCTTGAAGTCTGACGGCAATAGATACTGCCAACTCATTAAAGTTCCTGTCGCTGTGATCGAATCCAAATGTAAATAAATATTTTAATAGCTTATCCTGGACTTTGTATTTTCAGATAAAATTATTGTCGATATGCAAATGAAAATATTGTTAAAACATTTTTTACAGCTAAGATTAATTCAAAAGTCGCTAATTGTAGTAAAAGTGACCAAAATAAAATGTAAAAATTCAACAATATTTAGACTAATAGGCACTGCCTTTTCCAACTTACACACCTAGAAAAATTCTTCGTGTGTGCGCGCATTCACTCACTCATCAAAAATATTTTTCGTCTAAATGTCATATGTAATATCGCACGCTCACTAACACCACTACGGCAGAGCTTCTAGCTTTTCCCCTAGCTTACGTCATTGTGCCAAAAATAGGTACCTGAATAGTTCATAGATGGCGTGGATATTGTTTTAGTTTACGACATTAATACAAGTTTAATTAATTTGTGAAGTGCGTCCTATTTAAAACACAATATGCCATCAATGGGATAAGCTGCATTGAGCTCACGCACTGGTGATAACTGTTACAAATTGGTTAAAAAAAGATGTAATCGTCATTGTGCCAATAGAATTTCTACTTGACAAAGAAATTTTCTTACTCACACCTTTACAAATCCCTAGTGTCTATTCCGATGCATCCCCGAATGTCGACTTCCCGGTCTCGATTGGACTATGGCGTAGTGGTCGCTGTTGTCCGACACTGACCTATAGAAACATTAGAACAAGCAGTCAGTAGAAACATAGTTAGGCAAGACAAACAAACAATAATGTATGTACAAATCAAAGTACACTTCTAAGCAACAAGTGTGCTGGTTTACATTATACAAAAAAAATTGATAAGTTTGAACCGATGTTCGATGAATGTTCAATAACGCTTATTAAGAACCTTCGGTTAGTTAAGTGGGCGCACGACCGACCTGTCGACGTGCTCGCCGGTACGGGAAGTACTGGGTGAAGGTATATACACAAGTGGGAAATTACATGAAGCTTGTCTCATACATTTGAGCGCTCGAGCAGGTGCCTGCTTCCTGCAAACTGTCATTCAGCGAATATCATTTAAAAGCAAATGCTTACACGCCAATTTTTGGTTAATCACATCGGTGCTTGCTCAGAGTTAAAACTGAAACAATATTTTATCATCGTTGTGTTTGTCTTCAGGTATAGACGAAATTTATATGTACATAGGGTATGTAGCGTACATTCGGAGACCGTTTAGTTATCGAGAAGTAAAATGTATCAAGTTATTTAACAGATCAGGGGGATATGCATGAGTTATTAGAACAATGTTATTTAAATATCACTAGTTGTCATCGGAGAAAAACAACCATAGGATATGTAGGAAAAATTTCTTTTAGATGTGGACATTTAGCATCAGGGCAATAATGCTGCTAGAGAGGTTCATATCAGTGCCTCAGAGCTATGAATCTACAAAATCACTACGGGTCCAATCCATTTGTTACTTTATACCTTTTAATTCACAAACCGACAAAATGGTGCCCGTTACCCACTCTGTGTGCGAAGGTAAACCACTTGCCCCTATTATGTTGTACATGATTTTCGTTAATCATGTTACCAAGGTATTTATAATTTCCGGAGTTTTGCAGATAAATAAAAATGCCGCCCAAATTATTTTTAATACGTGTACCTATATTAAAAATAAAATATAGACCACGAAAAGGTTAGTGCAGGTGCCTGCTCTGTACACACTTGTGACTCAGCGGAAACCGTTACCCTTTGCTTTACCCCTATTATCAAGCACAGGATTTTTGTATTTGCAACTGTGAATTGACTCACCCAAAAACATGTAGGTACAGGTGTAACCATAAGCTTTAAATTATAATAATGAACAAAAGCAAAAATGTGGAGCAAATAATGAGTTTGACGTATATTTCATTGATATAATATAACATAAGTATCTACAAGTAAAAAAAGATTCGGAACTCGAGTTCTATTATATCAAAGAAATAATTAGTTATGTGACGGTGGCGTGAAGCTTACATACAAAGTACACAATATCATACTTATTAGGTTTTATTTACGTTGGACGAGGCTCTGATCGTTAGGCTGGATATAGTTTACATACATTGCAATCACTGATACGGTCTTATAACCCACGACAATATGGTAAGAGCAGAAGTTTGTAAAATTGTATCTACTTACTAAGTACCTACATGTGATAAAGTTTGTCTGTCGGTGACGCTATGGAGGTTAAGTGGAGGAAGGGGTGATCGTGTAGGTTTTTAGTAATAAATAAAATCTCTCTCGCGGTGACATTATGAAGGATATTAAGTAGTATATTTTTGGAGTAATATTTTTTTTATTTCGTGTTAACTGCTAATTACTTAGAAGATGTTAAAGGTACAAAAAGGATAAGTAGTGTTAATAGTGAGTTGGTGAGCTCTCGGAGCTAACCCAGCGATCAGTGCCGTCGTGTGATGGGGCCATGAGCATTAGTACGTTTAGTTTACCTCGCTGAGTGAATGGTTGAAGATGGGTACCTGCCGCCGCCATATTGGCTGCCGTGCCAACTACGGTACGGGTCATAGTCTTCCACTACTGATGGATCCTTTTCTATTACCTGTTAACGAATACCTAAGTGAAGGTTTTTGTAAGCCCACAATATTAATTACGTCATGTCTCAGTGGCGTGGTATAAGTGTACCTAGGGCCACTCACGAAACGCTGAATTTGGTCCTTATTATCTCTTATCACTGAGCTGACCAGATTTGTGTACAATGTAGGTACCCATGAGAGCTCTATCTATATAAAATATATTCGTACCTAATTCCGGGCTTACTTTTGGTTATATTAAAGTTGGAAACATTTAGGCTGTAGCGTTGTGAATCTAACAAGTATGTAACACCACTGAGGTAAAGAGAAACAAATGTTTCTTTAAATCAATATAAATCCATACTAAGATTACAATGTTGCTTATCTGTCTGTTAAACTGTCATGGCTATACCTCTGTACCGATTTTGATGAAATTTCATGTACATATGTAGTTGAAGACACCGAGTAACAACATACGTTTCTTTTTAAAAGTAGGTAATCAACCCACTAAAGAATATAATGAGGGTGAAATTTTGTATAAAAATGGGTGATTTAGTGAGCAAACAGATAGTTTTTTTTACAATTTTAAACGTGGGCCTACAAATACAATTAGTCACAAAACTATCATGAATTAAAGTATTAAAAAGTTATAGAGATAGTTTTTGTTAAAACATTAAACACTTG
>NJDD01000201.1:26642-47002 GCA_002245505.1 Calephelis nemesis
CGTCGCCTCCAGGGAACGCCCTAACCCGCTCGGCGGTACTTTTCGGGCCAGAATTGCAGTCCAATGGACTGGCAGGGATCGCTACATTTACGTTTCTGATCGATATCCCCAATGATGAGGTATTAGTTATTCTGTTGCTAACTTTCCTACCTATTTAAAAATGTCTCATTTGACCCTGGTACATAAGAAATGATGACCTCCATCGGGATCTCAAAGTGGAGTTTGTCAGTGACGTTATAAAAAAAAGTCAGAAGCTCATCACCATAGACTTCACCATCATGTGAACATCGAGGCAATCCAGCTCCTCGATATCACAGATACAATGAGAAGGCTGAAAAGGACAAAGCCATAGGAACTAGTGTAGTGTTGTGTAGATTCACAAAGTGCTAGTGCCAAGATCAAGTGACAGTGTTTTAAGTTCAAGATATCAATAGAACTTAAGTTTAGAGACACTAAGTAAAAGTTGATGGACTTATACTTAGAGACTGTAGCTTAGAAGATTAAGAGAAATTAGAATTACTCATTAGTCTATAGACTAGATCGTAATGTCGAAGAAGATGCTCAGTAGAGCTTCTTATGGAGAAAAAAAAAATTGACATTTGTCAATATGAAATTAATATGAAACACACTTAATTAAACTCCTACAATAATATAAATTACATATATTATGCCTACGTAAAAGATCCTGTCTATTTTTGTATTCGTACGTATGTATGTATGCAGCATATTGTCTAAAAAATAACGCAGGCTTTTTGTATAAATAGTAATTAAGTGTTTGTACCTATTTTATTAATTGTGTTATTTATTTTAATGTGCGTTTTATTTTTTTGTCTATGCGTCTAGCGTCTAGTCTAGTCAGTGACTAGGAATTACTTAATATGATAACGTGAGAATTTGTGTTTGTTTTTCGTTCACGTCGCGACGGAACTGTATATTTTTTGCGTATGGAGGTAGAAGGCTGGAGAAGTGGAAGCTGTTTTTATCCAAGTGTCTACCCAGCCCCGAAGAAAAAGTTAAAAAATATTTTTTTCGTATTTTTAATTTCCAAAAACTTGTCTATTCTACTACTTACCCTCGGCTATCTAAAAGATCCACGCTACTATTTTTCATATTGAATGCCACACACTTTCTCAATCTGATGCCATGAGATCCTGCAAAATGAAACATTGAATAATTGTTATATGTGCATTAAGTACTATTAATAATAACAAAATAGTATGAGTAGGTGATTGGCAGCATGCCCGCCCCAGTAGATGTCAAGAAAGTGTCTACCTTTCCATCGCAACTTGTCGACTAGTGACCAATATCTGCCCATATTCAAAAGCAAACACAAAAGTGTTTAAATGTACCTTAGGCTTAAAAAAGGGTTCATCCCTTATTATTTGGTTTGGGTGTTTAAGGTATTATTCTGATAAATGTTTATGTATTTTCTTGTATTATTATCGTAGACTTATTCTCATAACACAAGCGTGTAATTTGCTTACTTTCGGGTTAGATTCAATTTGTGTTACTTGTCCAAATATATTTATTTTCTTTTGATTCTGTGGACCAATACTGCTAAAACTGAATTTTTATTTTGTTAACGATTAAGTATTTATTCATTTTTTATTTGTTCTGGAAGATATGAGAAGCCATATGATATGGATTAGATATACTATTCTGTCGAGAAAGTACCGGGAAGAATCAACAAACACAAACTGTTATTCATCAAAATTTATTTTATCACCTCCAAAATGCAGTCCTTCAAAAATGATTTACTTACGCCAACGAATAATCAAATCAATAAAATATTGTTTAAAGGCTGTTTTCTCTCCTTTATGTATTTTATTCTCCTTTATGTCTTCTACCGATTGAACACGGTTGCCACGAAGTTTAGTTTAGGAAAAAAAGAAATCAGCTGAAGCCATATCTGGTTAATTGCTCGATGGTATTTTTTTTAAAGTTTGGTTAAATATTAGTCCACATTTATGGCTTTTTGCAGAGGTGCATTATCGTGGTGCAAAATCCAAGAATTTTCAAGAAGAAAAAGGCCACAAATCTGGCCTTTTGTTCGAATTTGCTTTCTTAATATATAATGAAAGAAAAGTGGGTCTAAATTTATTTTTATTTTTCGACATAGTTTCCATCTAGCTCGACACACTTCTTCCACCTGTCCTGCAACTTGTTTATCCCCTCGAAAAAAAAAAAGATTCCGGAAGGTCGGCGAAATAGTCGTTTTCTGCGACTATCACCTCATCTTTGGTCGAAAATTTCGAGCCACCCAAGTGTTTTTTAAATTTTGAAATAAATGATAATCCGAGGGGGCTACATCCGACGAATAAGGTGGGTGGGGCAGCAATTCGTAGCCACAATCATGGATTACAGACATTGTTTCAACCGAAGTGTGAAACAATATTTTCTTACGCAACATTCCCGGCCTTTTTTCTTTTATTTCTTACAATAAATAAAAGGTTACAATAATAACTAGAATTTGTAGTTTGACCTTTCGGTAAATAATCTACAAAAATAATTCCCTTCGCATCCCAAAAAACAGAAGTCATGGCTTTGTTAGTCGACAAAACGACCTTAGCCTTTTTCGGTGTAGGAGAGTCTGATTTTGTTTCACTGTTTGGATTGTTGCTTTGATTCAGGAGTATGGTGGTGAACTCAGCTTTCATTCATGGTAACAAATCTAGACAAAAAGTCCTCGGGATCAGTCTCAAAAAGTTCCAAACAGTCTCGCGAAATTGTGTATCGAACTCGTTTTTGTTCAGCTGAAAGCAACCTCGGGACCCAGCGAGCAGAAACCTTATGGAACCCCAACTCTTCCGTTATTATGTGTTGCACCCGGCCATAACTACTGTTTGTTATCTCAGCTATGTTACCAATGGTCAAACGTCGGTCACCAAGTACGAGATCACAAATTTTATCGATGTTTTCATTCGTGGTAGAGGATGTAGGTCTTCCACTCCTAGGATCATCTTTAATGCTCTCACGACCGCGCTAAAACTCAGCTACCCAATTCTTGACACTGGAATACGATGGAGCAGACTCCCCAAAGTGCTAACCATATCTTGAAGGATGTCTTTTGGTGATAGGCCTTTTTTATTGAGGTACTTAATGACTGCACGGTGTTCAATTTTCTCCATTATTGAAAATTGCGTCAGATTGCTTCAAACAAATAATCACAGAAAATTTATATTGTGCAGTATCGGAATGAAACTGTGCCCAATAAATCAATATGTCACATACTAACAAATGACGGTAGATTTAAAAAGATGTCATAGTTCCATGTAGGTTAGGCCACGAACTTTTGGATCCACCTTTGTAGAATATGTATGGAATACGTTTTAAGAAAATTGATAGAAGAAGGCGTTACTTTGAGGAAATCCATACTTAAATCCAAATAAAATTATTTAATTTGCAATCTCCTCTGTAGTCTAGCGGTTCAGGTGTTGGACTTGACTGCATGAGGTCCCGGGTTCGAATCCCGGGTCGGGCAACTAAAAGAAAATTGGGTTTTTCAAATTTTCTAATAAAAAAAATGTTGCTCGGGATTGGATATGTGCCCGGTTGGCGGTAGGCTTGCCACCTATCACATTTATGGGACTTAGTATCTTTGGCTAGTCGTGGGTGCCCTGGTTGTGCCTCTGCCTACCTCTTCGGGGATATGGGCGTGAAGATACTTTTTTTTTAAATAATTAAAGTATAATTTGCAATTTTCCGCTGAAAAAGCGGTTTAAGGAATAGGTTTTTTTTATTAAGAGGTAAATATTTGATATGATGGCTTGTGTTAATGTGCCTACTGTTATTCGAGTTGATGTCCCAGCGATAATTGGTTGCCGTATCCGACCTTCCAGAGCTTGCCTTGCGTGGGGAAGAAGTAATAAAATGCCACTCACCATCGGGTTTGCTGATTTCAGCGCGAAGTGTGTAAGGCATCCCGTAGGCCGCGTTTAATACTTTCCTTCCATCAGAGTTGAGCAACCGTAATGATACGAGGGAGGTTTCGTTCCTGAATAACAAATGAAACACCATACATCTCAGTTCCATGGGTGGGGCATAACTGTCTAAAAACTATGCTTTATTGCATTTGTGAGATATGAAATACAACTTTTTGGTAAAGAGTGTATCGGTGTTTTTGTATATCAATAATATCTAAAGTATTTAGTTAAAACTTTAATACGTCCACTAGAGACATTATATATTAATATTTGCTTAGCTTACACACAAAATTTCTTTTCTGTAAGACCCGAAGAAGTACCTATTAAGTATAATGTGAGTTTTGATGGTAATAACAATAAGTCAGTAATGATATCGGGGGTAGGTATATTAGTTTTAAATAAAATCTGAAGTATTAGAGCCACACATTTGGACATTTTAAGATTAATAAATTTACTACATATTTCATTTCCTGAACATTTTGTTTATCTAGTGTATTCAATCTTAATTTCTAGAAAAAATTCTTTGCTCTTCTTAGTGAAGCCACTCCTATGCCTACAGATTCAAATATTTTTTTGTGTAGGAAAGAAAGTCAAACAAACATACATATTTCTTAAGAAATGTCAGAAGTGTGTGACCTTGGCTGAAATCTCCTACCCCTTGCATTATATTCCCCTTAATTATATTACCACATTCTATCGCATTGTGATAGGCAACAAATTTGTGGTATGTCAAATCTACATAGCCCTAGGGTTCTACCAAAGATTGGTTCTACTATAAGTAGCTATAACATATTTTTACCTAGCATTCCTAAATCCGGCCTTGCCACATGTGATGATGAATATTTTGTCGTCAGCCAGTTCGAGAGTTTTGTGCACACGGACCGCCAGCCGCAAGGATTTCTCATCGGTCCTCTGTTGAAAGAAATTCCGGAAATCATGTTAGACATTACTTAATATCAGATTTGAGTTTTGAGTCGATTGCTCATGAATTACTGTCGATTATTTGGACAAGTATCGGTTAAAAACTTGCATGCAGTTAAGACACCTGGGTTATGCTGCTTCTGTAAATAGAGTTTTGTAGCTATTGGTGTGCTAAAGTACAGCACAATTGGTGATGACAAGATGTCCTAATTTATGAGTTGGAGATTCCCCGCGTTTGTTTTACCCATGTGCTATTCGACCTGTTGCAAGTGTATTCATGACCACGAGATACCAACACTTCACTTAAATAATCTGAATACATGAAAACGTAATGATGTCTGGTCTGGTCTGGGAGTTGGGGCACAAAAAAATACTTGACCTCTTGGCTCGGAAATGGCCAGATGACGGTTTGCTCTTCAAAAACGTAGCTGCAGTTCAGAATTTTGCTAGACAAGATTAGATGAGACGAAGAGAAGAATAATTGGAAAGTACGAGGGTATGTTTTCTATGATTTCTCTGGGCAGACAAATTTAAATCTTGATGTTAAACTTACGTTATCCAAAAACACCCCGCAGTAGTTGGGCGAGCCGGGCGGCGCACTGAGACTGATGTCAAAGCCCACAGATTCGGTCCCGTTGCCCGTGGCCATACACGCGGGGGTTCTGGAAACAATATTAAACAAGGCGTGTCTTCAATAATGGACTAACATTACTAATGCGTAACCGATTTGAACAGGACATAGTTGACTTACAGACATTGAGTAAGTAAAAGGTATTTTGCCAATAATTATTCGTTGGTTCCGATTTCTTTTGGTGTAGGGTTGCTTGTCTGTTAAGCTGTTCTTATAGGTAGAAGTGTCACTAATTAACATTACCGCCTCAGTGACCGCAGCTAGTGGTTTTTACTGCACCGATTTTGATGAAACAAAGCTTATGTCACTCAGGGATAATGTAGCACTCTAAGGGTGAAAGAATTTTTGAAATCGGTCTAGTAGTTTCGGAGCCCATTCATTTCAAACAAACTAACAAAAAATCAAACATTTCCTCTTTATAATATTAGTATAGACATAGGTACGAGTACATTTACTGCCATGTTATCTCTGCACTATTTTTTTATTTCTGCAATATTTTCGTATTTTGTGTGGTTCGCCGGCGTATTTTTCTTATCATTAAAAATGCTAGAGGTCTAATATAAATGTATCGTAATATTGCACACTATTTACCTGTACTCCCGAGCGTGAGCAATCCCGTAGAATGATTGGTTAAAGTCGATCTTAATGGACATCACGTCGGACTTGCATGTCGCTGTCACTACTGGCGTGAAGTTCCCATTGCTGTCTATACTCTGAAACAAATATATATTAATTAATGCTTAGTGCAATACGACACTAGCCAAGTCAAAAACTTGTAGACAGTACAATCTGGATTGTAGAGTCGCGTTTAGATCTGTTGCTCGCTGTTTTGTTTTGCTAAGTTTAGTGGTTTTGTCGACATTACAGCGACTGCAAAAAAGTAGGTAGGCTATATGTTTTATGGATATGGTACGAGTGCATGGTTTATAATTTTTTGATCGACTGAGTACTATTGTTTTATTATAATTTACAAAAAGAGTTCTCGTTCCCGGCGTACCAACACCTCCCTGAGGTCATGTTGTGATGGAATATAGTTAGTAGAGTTTAAACATTAAAATGTTAAAGGCCAAAATATTTTTTCACATCGGATTAGCAGTCTAGAAATCTAGCGAAAAAGTCTTTATATTAAAATATCTATCTATAAGATACTTTTTTTCCATTTGACTATGAGGAAACTAGGAAAAACGTTTTACATTTTCCCATACAAACTGAACAGGTAGAACGTAGTTCGCCGGAATAGCTAGTAGATAGATAATAAAGCTGAAAGATACATAGATTGCAATCTGCACCGGTCTGCCGATAGTGCATTATCGTACATTGGAAGCGGATTCTTAATGGGTCGGAATCCTTATAGCTGAGCAGCCGATACAACGTACCCTGGGGTCAGCGCTGGCCGACGAGCGCGCACGACCACAACGACACGACCACCTCGATGGCTTCCTATGATTAAGTACTACAGATTGAACGTTTCTGTCGCATTCATAACATGTACAGGGCTATTGTTATAAACGGGAAATACTTGGTTATATAACTGACAGTTTGTAAAATTCGCTCACTGTAACTTTTGTTAAGCGGTTCATTTTGTTATTTACTACGGCCTAGAGTTTTGTGGAGTTGTGACCAGATTGGAACCACCTCCCTACCTATTCCTTTCGCCATAGCATCAGGGCTTGCTCTTGTCTGGTTCTTGTCTGTCTGGTTCCGGAGCGTAAGTTAAGACACTAGACTCAGGTGTATAATACACCATTGACGCCTTTAGTGTCTACCTTAGGCGTGTTTGTTTGATTATCTTCTAATCTCATACAAACTACTAAGCTACTTGATCAATAAAATACACAGCAACACTCCACAATAAAAAAAATCTAAGTTAGGAAACATTTTCACTTTCATACATTCAAACTAAATCTATCGGGTCGTCTCTAAGAATTCAAAACATACAAACATTTCTTCACGCCAAGTATCTTTAAAATATAAATAAAATAAAAATATTAATAGAATTAAAAATAATATATTTCACAAAATTTTAGTTTTAATTTAAAAAAAATATATAAAATCAATACAGTGACCAAAAGAAAAAAAAACAATATCATATTTTGGTATTGAAAAATAGTGGATATGGTAGAATATTTACACTAACTAAGTCCTTTTAATATTTTATATGCGAAATTTTGTAAGAATGGATGGATGTTTGTTACTCTTTTACGCACAAACTACTAAACGGGTTAAGACAATTTTTTACAGGAATATAGTTTATACATCAGAATAAGATATAGTCTGCAATTAAAAAAATGAATTGGTACGCGGGCAAAGCTGCGAGTAAAAGATAGTGAGAGTAAAAGAGTGTAAGTCATTTTAATTCTATTCATTTTAGTTCTTATACCTACTTAAATTCACTTAATAAAGAAATTACAGTGTCTCCGTGTGTGTCTTCAAGTGGTACACTACAGCAGTGTTTTTATGAAGCATTAATTTTTTTTGAATGCGCTTGCTAAGTATTTCGTACCGAATGTAACCAAATATAAAAACATTTGAGCAATTTAGTGGATAGTTCAACAATTCTTCTTATTACTAAAAGCCAAACTTTGATGAAAATATGACAAAGCAAAAAAAAAGTAGAAACTAACAATAAAAAATCCGAATCAGTTAATAAAATTTTAGCTGTTAACCGTGGCGTTGCTTGCACGCTTGGTCCCATAGGAACGTTATTTCGGGATAAAAACTATCCTGTGTTAATCCAAGTTACCCTCTATGTGGGTTGTGTGCCAAATTTCATGTAAATCGGTTTAGCAGTTTTTGCGTGAAAGAGTAACACACAAATAAACATGCAAACTTTCGCATTGATAATATTAATAGGATAAAAGATTTCTTAGGAAGCAACATAAAAAATGCAAAAAATACAAAACCGAATTCGGAACCACCCATTCTTTGAGAAGTTTGTGACAATCCCAGCCTAGGCAATGTCTGCCTATTATGTAAACTTCGTATATTTCCTTTATTAGAACTAAATTATTTATCATAAGTACCTATTGTGTAAGCAGGTAAAGTAGTAGTAGTGTCGATTGTTTCGGTAAGTATGGTATGAGTGTATGATATACCTACCTACATAATATAAGACATAGTAAGTGCATGTACTTACTTACCTAACATTGCGTAAATATTGAAAGTTTGTTTTCTTAATCTAGTTAAGCATAGTGCCATCCAACTCATCTGGTCAGGGGCCCTACCATTAACGCTTAAAGCAGTATTATTTCCATCTTGCTAAACGTTGACTTTTATAAGCAACTTTATGCTATACGTCATAAGGTTGTCTTTCTCCGACGAGAATTAGTAATATTGAAATAATACTGTGTTAAGAGCTTATGGTAAACTATCAGTTCCTAGTCAAACGTCATTCCGCTGTCCGCTGTCAGATTTGTAGTGTGAGTATCGAAAAGGAAATTCCCACAACTACATTTTCTATAACATTTCATTATTATTCTCAATAAGAAACACCAAATGTCACACTAGCGACGCTGTTTACGGCACAGATAAGTTGGTTACACTTTAAATAATATTTTCAAGAACCGAAAAGAATTAGTCAAAGGAAGTATGCATAAGTTATTTGTTCAACTGTTTACGTGTGCGGGTGTTACGGCATTCGTCGCGGAGAAAAAAAAAACGATGGAATATTTTAACCATAATGTTTTTAATAGAAAAATATTTTTCGTACGTTTATAAGAGTGATAGGCACTTTATATGTCTATCTATTGCTTTTACAGCTTAACCGCTAGGTAGATTTTGATAAAATTTGATATGCGTATAGGTAGCTAAAGTTTTTTAGTACTTACTTCTTTTAGATAAAAAGGAAATGTTAACTTTAATTTTCATAAAGATCTTAAACTAACATTCACTACTTAGCTACTGCTAAACAAGCTGACTACAAACTGAGAATGTTGTTACGTTTTATGTCAGGTGAGACTGTGGCTCTCTTTTGTGGAGACACGTCTACAAACAATTTCGTGTTTGACATTTGTGCCTATTTGTGCCTAGTTATTTTTTTGAAAATGAGAAGTTCCTACTAGTTAAATATTCTGAAGTCGTTTTGAGGTAATGATATTTTTTATTTCCGTTTCGTTTCTGGATATTATATTTCTGAATAATTCAACAAATATTCTTAGATTGACAGGTACATACTCATGTCAAAAAGTTATTTTATTCAAATTTAAAAATTACGTTTAGTGGTAATGTACACGTACAATGTCTTTATCTCAGCCGTGTGGTGTCGATAACTAGACGTAGGCAGACCCTCTCCAATATTCGCCACAATTGTTTTGTATTCGCTGTTTATAAGTAACAACTATTACTTACGGTGTTGGTCTTACCCCAATCGGGTGAAAACTGGATCGATTTATCGCGCACATAAATATATTGGCAAGTAGGCCTCTATACATTGGGCCAATAGGTATATTGGTCTTATCACTATACGATTAGCCTAATTACACGATATCAGATAAATAATGATTCCTTATTTTCCAAAAACCGAAACATCCTGACATGCATCAACATCACTATACAGTTTGGTGCATAAGATAACGCTTAACTTGCACGACCATTAGCCTTACGTGCTGCGAGGCAGAATCACTCAGTCATCGCAAACGCGTTCGAAACCCGCTTCAGGCAATTTCGTGTATTCGCGCTCAAGTTGAATTTCACTGCTGAGGTCAACATGCGCTATTTCTAACTAGCTGAAGCCCGTCGGCTTTATCTACTATCTAAATGAAGGTATTGACTCCAGAAACTAAGATTGTAGTTCGTGTATGGTTATGTTTATATATCTTCGTGATTCAGTTCAGCTAGATAGGTACGCCTTGCTATTCTGATGTTCTAAGTTTATTGTTTCCTATTGCTGAATATTATCAAGTAGTAGTATTGTATAAGCACTGCAGCGTAAAAACTGCATCATCTATGACGCACAAACCCCAAACGTTCAACTTTTTTAATGTATATGTAAGTAACAAGCAATCTATCAATGTAACAGTTATTTTAATTTGTATATAGTTATTGTAAATAAAACGTATGTAAGAGTTTTAGTTGATGATGTAGCGCTGGAACAAGTAAATGAAATTGTGCTTTTAGCAGGGCTGGAAGATACATCGCGGATGTAGAAAGGAGAGTGTGTGCAGTGATACGAGATGGGGATAGTGAGAATGAAGCGCTGGGTAAGCTATTTCAAAATGAGGTTTTAGGTCAAGGTGCTAGACTCACTTTGCATTATTCTTTGCTTGTTTCAACGTTGTTGTATGGAAGCGAGATTTGGGTATGCCAGAAAAAGTACAAGAGGATTATTTTCAGATAGTGCATCTCCATCTATACATACTGTTAACTAATATAAAACATCGAAATAAACATGTATAGCGACACACATATTTACGTACCAACACAAACATACATACATACATACATAGCCTCGAAAAGCATTACTCTCCCGCAAGTTCAGTCAGGTAATTTTTTCTATCTATTTTCTTTCCGGACAGGGTGATGCAGTTGAACCCCCTTGCACCCTGCTGCCGGCGCCCATGGTTGGATAAATGTGGTCGAAGTTAAAGATCGCTGCGCAAAAGCTGTGGTGTAACGCAAGAGCGGGATTAAAAGAAAATGTTGGCGTTAAAATAAAAAGGGGGCGTGCTACGCTGGTTCGGTCATGTGGGAAAAATGGCAAAGTAAATATTAACAGGCAGGTATACAGTACGAGTGTGGATGTGTGTAGGTACCCCGGGACACCTAGGTTGTCATTCCACGATGAAATTGCTATTTACAAATTAATATATTGAATATTTAGAAAAAGCATCAAACATAGCGTAATTCGGAGTAAGCTAGGCAGATCTACCAGGGTCGTGAGATTTGCCACTCGATAATACCTGCCTACGCCGTAAGAGACTTAACGTGAAGAAATAGTATGTAGTTATCTCGCTTAGTTTATTATCAGAGTTAAGTGAATCTCAATCTGTCAATCTATGTGTATAAAAATTTTGCGTGCATGAACGGATGGACCGATTTTGTTAATTCTCTGTTTGTTTTCATAGCTAATGTCACTAGAAGGTTCTTTTGATTAGAAAAATTCAGGAAATTTGCACGGAAAACGGGAAAAACAATATTTTTTCCATACAAACTTTTAGTAATATCCAGCGATACGAAGTTCGCCAGATCAGGTAGTAATTAATAAAATAAATCAAATATGTCCTAAATCCTTTTAAACTTACGGCCAATGTTAATAATGTATCTCAAATTTCAAGCAATCTAGATAACTGCGTATCCGCCGGCCTATCCTATACATCAATCTTGGACAGCAAGTTTTTGATTATTGTCGATACCTGGATGACCGAACGTGGCTGCGTATTTAATGTAGTATATTATAGAGATAGATCGGTTAAATATATTAGTTAGTTAAGAATTGATCATGTTGTTTATTATATTTTTTTTCGTTTTGTTAATGGACCAGCCAGTTTTGTCATTTAATCCTTTAATCCTAAGACAACATATTCATTGTCATTGTTGTTCTACTTCCAAAAAGCAAGCGAATGAGGAGTCTATCAGACCTGATCTAGACTATTGACTATCAGATTCACCTAATACAAAAATTATCTAACTAGAAAAAAGCAATATTGTTTTATATCAAAGTCTAAATAAAACAAAATTAAAACAATGTAAACGTTGTTTCATTCAATTTTAATTTTCATGTTTTTTTTAAATGTTACTCTGTTAATTTTGTCAAAAAAATTAAGTAAGTATACATTTTACATTTACATGTTATTTTGCAGAGTTTTAAATTCCTTAAAACACTTTTTATTTTATTTAAACAATTTGTATTATTTTATCGCCTCTGTGGTCTAGCGGTCCGGGTGTAGCGGTTGGCGGGCCAACAAAAAGAAAAATTCTGATTGAAAGAAAGAAATTTCTGATTTAAAAAAATGTTGGTCGGGATTGGAAATGTGCCCGGTTGGCGATAGGCTTGCCACCTATCACATTGTGGGACTTAGTGTCTTCGGCTAGTCGTGGGTGCCCTGGTTGTGCCTCTGCCTACCTCTTCGGGGATATGGGCGTGAAGATACTTTTTGTATTATTTTGATAATGAGAGTTATACTTGGGTAAAAATGTCAGATACACGTTATTCTTAGATACATTTGTGCAAATTAAAATAAGGTTGAATTACCTTCCTAATTCCTAAAATATAAATGCTAATTACAACAAATCCAGTTTGTAAATGTTACAACTTGGAAGCCCACTCAGTGTACTGAAGGCCGAATTTAAATTGGTACTTGAATTATTCCGATCAACTTATTTATCCATTGTTCTTTAGGATTAGAGTCCAGATACAGAATATACTTGTATATTTATAATAATGATCTCAGAGTAGATATAATATGAAAACCAGTGCGGTCAATGTTGAAATGTTTCCAATTCCGATGGCCGACTTGAGCCTTGCTGGGTCTTGAACTGATTTAACATTTAACTATGTTTATACAATATACTATTATTATTATTATATTTAATATACGTACTACACTACACTTTGAGAGTGATTTTTGTAGTAACCTTTTGATATAGAAATAGGGTACCTACTCGTTTTTAATCAATACTTACATGTTTTTTTTAATTCTCACAAGTAACAGAAATGTGCCTCATGCATATTAAAACAAATACATATTTGTAATCAGTAGATAGTATGAAACGAAAACGATTTGCTTAGATTTAAATTTGTAAAATTATAATAATAATAGTTCTTAAAGTAAACAGAGGCTTTTATGTATGAAATACGGCCGAAAAAGCTTAATAGTAAAAGCTATAATTATGGTAGCCGTGGAATCGGATAGCGATTGTATTTTCTGCTGCCCCATCACCTGACTAACGGTATGTAGCAACGCATCCAAATCTATATAATACAGTAGGCGCAAGTGCGAGCCCGAGTTAGACATTTTAGCGTTCTGTATTTTGGTAGGAACCGAAGGAATACTTATTTTAAAATGAACAAAACATCCATAGAAAATGTACACTTATTTGATGAAACACTAAAATTGTGACATGGGTGTTAACAATGCGTACGTTTATAGAAATACATATTGAAACAATTGTGAAGTAAGTACATAATAATATTATATACTAGCTGCGCCCCGCGATTTCACCCGCGTAAGTCCCAATCCCGCTCGAACTCCATGATAAAAAGTAGCCTATATGTTATTCTGGGTCTTCAGCTACCTACATACCAAATTTCATCGTAATCGGCTTTGTAGTTTTTGCGTGAAAGAGTAACAAACATCCATACATCCATACATACAAACTTTCGCATTTATAATATTAATAGGATAGCGGGTCATCATATTGCGAATTGTCAGCGTGTCAAGTTTGTCCGTCAACCCTTCGACCATATAAATTGTCACTAGAATAAATTTACTTTTTTACTTGAAAATTTAAACCTTTGACTCCCGTATATGTTTTAGCACATCGTCAATTCGAATGACGGTCTATCAAATACCGACATTGTTTATAAACCATTTGAACTACTTTTACCGACTATTTCTGCACGGAACCCAAAAAGAGGTACTAGATATTGGTCTAACTGTGCTTTATCTTACAACGGAAATATATCCCGTTTATCGTTTACTTTACGAAAAGAAATATTATTTAACTGAAATCGTTTAAATTATTACCCTTATTAAGTTGTGAGACAGCTGAGTGTAATATAAGTGTTATAAGTGTGTTAATTTTATGCTTCTTTCTTATTTAAAAAAAAAGTATCTTCACGCCCATATCCCCGAAGGGGTAGGCAGAGGCACATCCGGTGCCCTGGTACACGACTAGCCGAAGATACTAAGTCCCACAATGTGATAGGTGGCAAGCCTATCGCCAACCGGGCACATTTCCAATCCCGACCAACATTTTTTACTTTTAGAAAATTGGAAAAATCCAATTTTGTTTTTGTCGGCCGACCCGGGATTCGAACCCGAGACCTCATGCAGTCAAATCCAACACCCGGACCGCTAGACCACAGAGGCGATTTATCTTATATCTTATTTTATTTTTTATATCTTATTTTATTTATCGATAATAAAAAAAATATGTGCTTAAATGAATTGTATGAAAGTTAACAAAATAAGAGCATTAACGGTAATAAGTATACCTTGTATTTATGTTTCTCTTCCACACTAAACTTTTATAAAGATGAAAGTTTGTCTATGCTCGTTACATGTTTAATGCTAAAATCAGTAGACGGAAGTGCATTAAATTTGGTACATTGATTACGACCTGAATAACATATAGGCTACTTTTATACTTTTATATAGGCGGACAAAAGATAGTTAAACTTTTGGGCTTTGTTTTGTTTTTGGGAAGCAATCAATTGTACTTGTTGACTGTAAGAAGTATACGTTGCCTATAAATACAGTAAAGATATGTTGTCGACCTAAGGCTGAGTTGTGCATCTCGTGTAAGGTACCCTCCAAACCGGACCATGACGTTCGCGCAGCAGTATCAAGTCTAGACGATCGCGATGTTACCGAGCCGTGCTCAGGTCAAACAGAACCGTTTGAACCGACGCAGAACTCACCAACACCTAATTCCCAAGTATTTTAATTTCAGAAGCCAGCGACATAAAAGCCGTCGCTCGCATCTTAGGAGAAAAGATGTTGTCAAATGTCCTTCGAAAAGTCCGACAACAACATGGAGGATGTAGGCTGAACCTAGTCGTTTCTCATTTTTAGCAGACAGACTGATTTGTATTAAGAGGCCAGTTTAAAGGAGGTTCTTACCATAATTTTCTGGATGTAAGGGGAACAATAATTATATTCAATAAACAAGGTTTGCTAACAATAAATCACTACATATTACATAAGCCAAAATAGCTGGAGCAAGAGTACTATATTTGACGTAATCTTCATCAAGACCGGTTCCATTGACACCAATACCTTCTTCGCAAGTCCACATGTCCATATCGAGAGGATTGACTAAGATTTGTGAATGATCGAATGTATCGATTTCAATATCAACATCTGATGAATTGCTAATACAATAGATTAAAGATTGTAAATGGTAGATGTCTTGGATCGATATAACATGATTTTTTTTTAAATCGTTAACAACATGATTATACCAATATGTAGGTAACTGTCTGAATGTTACTTTAGTAATTTAAATAGTGCAATTATTAATTTATATCATGTAATACTTTTTGTTTTTAACGGCTTCGCCTACGTTTTGTAATTAAGTATTCCTAAGTATAATAAGTAGGTAATATCAGAGATTAATATTGTCAAAATGCGAAAGGGCATGCTCCGCTGATTCAGTCATGTGGAAAGAATGACAGATGAAAGATTGACAAAGCAGATATACAATGCGAATGTGGATGGATGAAGGTACCCGGGGAGACCAAGGCTGACATTTCACGATCAGATCAATCGGATATTATTCGAGGGTGGTGTCAAGAGTCTCCGAAACCGGCGTGTTTGTATGAAAAGGGTAATGAATGTGAAGGAAGTAAGACAGGTTTGTCAGGATCGTGAGGTCTGGCACTCGATACTCTCTGCCTACCCCGTAAGGGACTTGGCGTGAAGATATGTATGCATGTAATATTGTCTTTGGTAATTTAAACATTTTGTATTATCTAGGTAACCATAATTCCAATCATTTAATAGTTAAAAACTTTTAATCATTGATCCAACAGTTGATCGTTGGTAAATACTCGTAGGTAGGTAGATATGTAACAAAACAAGCCAAGGTCTCGTAATACAAAATATGTCGTAACTAGTAACATTATTGCAGACACAGGAAAGGGTATGGCGGTGGAGACCTCACCGGACGGTCACCACACTGTGCCATCATCTATAAATGACGATTGTCCGTACATAGCAATTGAGTTAAGCAATATAGCTACTGCGAGTAAATCATATAACATTTTGTCATATTGGTCAAAAGGACATAATTGAAATAATTATATGTGCGAGTAGTAGATGCCTTGACGGATACCACAAAACTACTGTACATTTACGAATGTTGTAGCTACTCATTCGCTTACGACAGTTCATTGGTTATGGCTTATGGTAAGGGTACTAACCATTTCCTTTAAACAGAATAGTTTGCAAGTAAGTCACCGCTAACAGTTGGTGGTGCCCCGCCTTAGTGCAGTTGAAGTGATTTGCTTTTAAATTTTAATTTAATTGGAGACAATGATATTTAGTTCCATCCATTCTTAATGTATTTTTGAAAACTCGGAACCCCGGTACTATTTTTTTCCACTGTTAGAAAGTGGCAGAAACATTTGACGCTGACTGCCTTTGGGTATCGATTCTACTAAATTTTGGTTTGAGTTTTGATTCCATCCGGTTGTAGTGCAAGTTGGGATCTAAAAGGATTATTTACCTTTAGATTTGGCTACGCTATGTTTGTTGCTCTTTTTTAGAAATGTCCAAACTATTAATTTGTAGCAACTTTACAAATTAGTAGTTTTGGTATTTATACTCAACGAACACTCGTAGCATGTAACAATGGTGTTTTTTAATCAGTGTAGTTGCTACGTACTAAGTACAGTCTTACCGTAGGTATGTACTCGCTTTGTAAATATTCATTACGGCCCGTAACGTCGGCCACATTTTAGATACTAATCTTTTTATTAAATTAAAGCCTTTCAAATATGACCTTAAACATTAGATTACTTCAAAATGGTTACGAAATTGAATCGTATTGTTATTTTTACTTGATTATGTGTTTTTGTGGGTTTGTCCTGGACTAGTATGGTAACGTACGACATGCAAATGTTTCGCCAGAAGGCTAGAGATCATACTTATAGTTGACAATAACAGTAATATAAAATAAATGAAATATTACTCATCGTATGAATATCTAGTACGAGTTGGTAGAGTTTAGCAGCGACACACCCGGATTGGTACCACCGCCTTACCTATTCCTGCCGCCATATCGCCATGACGTGTTCCGGTTCGGAGGGTAAGGTAGACGGTAAACTTACTTTTGCTCGAGGCCTTACATCCCGGCCTCTGGTTGGCAACACACCATTACCATCTTTGGTGTCTCTAGGTGGCGGGAATTTCTTACCATCAGGAAATCCGTCTGCTTGTTTGCCTTCCAATGTAAAAAAAAGAACACAAACCGAATAGAGCGATTGGTGAGTGACGTGTAGGCTGTTACGCGAAGAGAAACATCCCTTCTCTCTACTCTTATGTGAGAGACATGTCTACGAGTGGTCACATTCGTAAATCCAAATAATGACCAAAAAAGTAGTAAGTCATTATGACTGTTTGGGAATAAATTTATTAATGTATGACGTACGCAAGTGGCTGTTAAGTGTTAATGTGCAAAAGTATAACATTTGTAGTTATTTTCAAACGTATGACGTTTGTAATGACAATGGGAAACAAAGCGCTAGAGTTTAGTTAGACGATAAGAGCCTGAGTGGTGGTTTAAAGGTAATGTACCTACGAATAAGTAAATCTATCAGATAACGGCCAATATTAATAATCAATCCTAATCCTAAACTTACTGTCCAAGATTGATATTTTGATCCATTTTTATGTTATCGCTTGCCAATAACATATCTGTGGACAGGTTAAATATGGCAATTAGGGATAGGATAGGCCGGCGGATATGCAGCTATCTAGATTGCTTGAAATCGATCTTTAGAGAAACATTATTAACATTGGCCGTAAGTGTGCTGTATGACAAAACTAAATATCCTTATTCAAGTCAAGTGTAACTAAAGCATGAAGTAGCTTACGTACTAAAAATAATTCTTAAACGTTGTTTAAAATTAAACAATAGTTTTGAATCATTTGTTTGTGAATAAAGCGTAATATTTATGCAGGAAATATGTAAATGGTGTTAAAGCAGCTTATTATTTCATGTTACGTTTGACGCTCATCCAACCGGCTACTGCGATTCGTCAAGGTTTTTAAATACGCGCAGGTAGTTGTTGGTTTTTTTTAACCATTAGAAGGTAAATAAGTAGACGGATCTTCTGATCACTGATCTGATCGTCACTAAAGATACTAGTGGTGCTTTGGCATCCTGAGGCGAGGGTGGTAGGTGGTGGTGGTTGGTAAGTAGGTAGGCGTACCTACTATTTGTGTAAGTTTACTACTTCCCTGTGTTACGAACCGGAACACGATAGCGACGAGAACTGGCGGTCGGTCACGAGTATATTCGTGAAACAACTTATTCGCCTAGTGGTTGTATTTTCCACATCTTAATGATATGATCTTAAAAAAGTAATAAGCAATTAGGTATAATGTTAACATTTACATTTTCCTATGTATTGTTAACGGTAAACTTAACAATAATTTAAAATTATGAATTCATTTATGTAACAAACAATTTTAACGATGTCTATTAAATAAATAACGAAATAGAAGATGAGTCACTTGTACTTGGCAAGCTGTGACGTCACTTTTGGCGTTTCGTTGGTTGTCGTGATATAATATTTAAACAATGTATTCGTCAATACTAAGTTTCTGTAAAAGTAAATAAGTTGAGGCCAATAATAAAATATCATTTGTTTGCAATAGGTATATAGATACACAGGTATACAGAATCATTGTCTTTAAACATTCTCTTCGCAAAGGGCGGATCATCCCATCAGGGGAGGGGGTTTAGGGCCTGTCCCTGAACCCCCCCTTCAGGGAGTTAATTGTCGAGGATTAGTTAAAGTAGGCCCAAAATTCAAATGCAATATGACATCCGATTACATATCAAGCATCAACATATTATTAAAATAAAAGATAGTAGAGTGCAGGAAACAGTGTGAACGGAGCGTTGGGTGAGCTACTCCAAAGCGAGGTTTTGAGTTAAAAAGCTAGAAGCTTTGCATAATTCTGTGCTTATCCCTACGTTATTGTATGAAAGTGAGAGTTGGATATGTCAGAAAGAGCATGAAAGTAGGATAAATGCGGTCGAAATGGGAGCACTAGGTACGGAAAATCTGTGGTGTAACGCATGCTGACCGCATTCGTAACAGTGAGATCCGAGAAAGAGTGAAATTGAAAGAAAGTGTTGGTGTTGAAATGCGAAAGGGCATGCTCCGCTGGTTCGGGCATGTGGAAAGAATGACAGATGAAAGATTGACAAAGAAGATATACAATGCGAATATGGATGGATGTAGGTACCCGGAGAGACCAAGGCTGACATTTCACGATCAGATCAATAGGATATTATCCGAGAGTGGTGTGAAGAGTCTCCGAAACCGGCGTGTTTGTATGAAAAGTGTAATGAATGTAAAGGAAGCAAGACAGGTTTGTCAGGATCGTGAGGTCTGGCACTCGATACTCTCTGCCTACCCCGTAAGGGACATGGCGGGAAGATATGTATGTAAGATAGTAGATTCTATGAAATAAGGTATGAAATATTTGCATATGGCGCAGACGTCATTCTGGAGGTCAACCAAAGTGCTTTTAATTGTTTAAATCTCAATAAATACCCATCAGTTAAGTATATTTAAATATTATTATATTTGACTAAACCAGTTTTAATTTGATTAAATCAATTAGGTAGATCGTATTAGTGCTTAGGTATTTTGTTTAAGTAAAAACATCAAAACTGTTTTAAACAAATAATTAAGTATCAATTTAACAAAATAATGTTTTTTTTTATAACGTTATATAATAATTTAAAACGCATCCTGTTAAGATTTTTTTTGCAATTATATTTTTTTTGAAATAGGAAAATGTTTTTAAAAATATGAAACAAATTTTAATGAGATCGGTTCGGCCATTTGGGGCGAATGAGGCGACAAACACACGTACAGAAAAACTATGTGAATATATAATCACGTTTATCAAAAACCTTTTTGTTAATTGGGTACATACTTAAATATATTTTTTTAAAGTTAAAAAAGTAATGAGTAGGTATTA
>NJDD01000201.1:59424-73648 GCA_002245505.1 Calephelis nemesis
TCCGCCATACTGTAAGTCGCATGCAAGACAGCGGCTGTAGGGCGAACAGAACTTTTTTATGAACCTAGTTTCCTACGTCGTCCGTCAGGATCTTAAAGGATGTCATTTTGATATCATATACATTAAAAGTAACAAATAGGGAACAGGCCCCATCGACCTATTTGGGAATTTCTTTAAATAATATAACCTCGCACAACGTTATGTTACAAATTATTATTGGAGAAGCTACATTTTGTCACCATGGCAAGTGTTGACGCTTTGTCGTCAGTATTTCTAGGAGCTAACTGCTTAAAAATCAAAAATATTTATGCACTTAAATCAATATATTTTTTACATCTTCAAAAAGATATTTTACTATACATATAGTTTATTGCACTATTGTGTTCTGGTGTATTTGCAGATTAGGCGTCGCTGTCCTGTTGCCGACAATGACTATGACTCAACAGCTATGAGCTTGTCTCTTAACACCAGGAGAGCTGTGTGCTGGTCCGCTGACATATCACATAAAAACCATGTCTATTTCACAAATTAAACTATATCAATATTTGTTGTGTACTTTAGAAGTTAGAAAATTAAAAGATATAGAGTTTTTAGAATGTCTTGTGGCGATGACTTACTGTCTGCATCCTTTAAGAAAATGAAATCTGAATATTGGGTAAGTAGCGTCATCATTCTTAATTAAAATTGTGCGAATATTGTTGGTAAGTCACAAACAATTACCATTTACAACCACAAGCTGTTAGCTTGCGGAAACCTAAATCCTGAACCACACCTACATTTCGCAGCCAGGACAATTCCTCGCCGATATACCTACGCGAAGTATGCACCTACTTATTAAACATTCATATTGTAATAATGCTTGCGAAAATGTTGCCGTTAATTATTTAGTGATTAGAATTTATAATTTCAATTAGCTATCTAGTTAGGTGTAGCAGGTGCTCTTGGTAGACAGTTTCGGTGCCTAGAAGTATACAATATATTTCTATGGCAAATAAACAGATGTGCAACACCGACTTCAGGAAATGCCTATATCTTCCTATGTCTTTACTCTACGTTTGGATATTAAGGTTTTTGGGAAATAGGTCAGTTTTCGCAACTTCGATTTCTAAGCAAGAGTAGACTTTTTTTAAAACACTTGAACTGATTAAGTTTTGGTAGTAATTATATTTTTATAGATTAAGTTAGCAAATAAGTTATGTTAGAGTTAACAGATAACGACTGCCTTTAAAATTGTAAAACCGAAAATGTCGATGAGATGAGAAGAAGCTTAAAATACAGGATGATTTATTAAAAAAAATAATGCTGCCTGTCTGTTCCTAGCAAGAACATGTTTTACTTAGAAATAACTGATACATTCTTAAAGCATTCATACTCATTCGTATGTGACATGATTCAATGTTTGAGTCACAACAGGTTGATTTCCTTGAATGAAGTTTTGTACTTTGGACTAAGATCATAGTTATACATTGTGGGCTGTCAATCTACTGAAGTAGGT
This sequence comes from Calephelis nemesis, assembly GCA_002245505.1. Taxonomy (NCBI): domain Eukaryota; kingdom Metazoa; phylum Arthropoda; class Insecta; order Lepidoptera; family Riodinidae; genus Calephelis; species Calephelis nemesis. Next base: position 60,920 of record NJDD01000201.1, read on the forward strand.
AGCACCATCTATTGTACTCCACACGACCACCAGATCTTTGTTGAAAAAAGGCCCTTTCTATTTAGAAATAACCTTTTTTTAATATCTCATTTTATCGAAACAAGAAGCCCTACAAAATACCCCATAGAATTAATATAGTTAAGATGATATTTATTATTCGTAGTCTGTTTATTATTTTTTTACATTACTTTGACTTATTTTTTGATTTAAAAAATATGATATATTGGATGCCACTGAATTATATAAATTGATTCTGACATTTTTATTTTCAACCTTTTTAGGTTATACCAATACCTACAAGGATTGTGTAAGCTAGTTTTTTAATTGTTACCGGAATCAAGTCGAGGTCATGCTATCAATTATTTTAAATTGTATAATTATATAACTTTTATAATAATCTCTACAAAGGTTATTCGAGCTATTTTGTTTTTAAAATTATATTTGCTGTAGAATTTGAAAATTATAGATAAAAAAATATGTTGAGTGACAGGTTTTTTTATTAAAAAAAAACTGTGATAGAAAGTCGTCACTTATGTATATACGTACACGAGCATAACATTGAACACAGATTGTACATTGAATATATATTAGTGATTCTGTGTTAAAGGCGACGACAGTCATATGATTTTCTATGTACGGGTTCATCTATACATAGTATAAAGCAAAGTCGCTTTCCGCGTCTGTCTGTATGTATGTATGCTTATATCTTTAAAACTACGTAACGGATTTTGATGCGGTTTTTTTCAATAGGTAGAGTGATTCAAGAGGAAGGTTTATATGTATAATAACATGCTTCATATATTAGAGAACCACTGATAATTTCAAGATTTCTAATGCGAAGTCGTAAATAAACATATTTTTTTGCGCTTGCATTGCAAAACCCTGGCTGAACTCTACGAGATAGATCAAAATAATGTACTAAGTATTGTTTACCCTACAAAGGTCTACAAAAAAGTTCACGATGGTATATGTTTATCTCTGAGGGATAACTTACAATAACCAATTTTTATCCTTTACTTTTTACAAAAAATAATGGCTCATTTACGAAGCGATTTAAAGCAATACAACATTAATCCTTATCTAATTAAGTATCTTAAATAAGTTTTACATTTAATATAGAACAATATAGTCCATTACAGTATGTAAATTAAATGAACAGTTTCGGATATATTACAGGTTTAAAATATGGGGATATCGCGTGAAATATTTTGCGTGACACTGAAATAATGCTCTGCAATACAAATTATGACATACATATCTAAGCGTTTTTTGAAAATCAACCCCTATGAGGGTGAACGGGGGTGACACAATTTGCGTAGGAAAAATATTTAACAGTAGTTTTTACCATAAGTCCATAACAATGAACCACGTACAGTTTATCATTAACGAAAAACATACAAAGAAATTATGATATACATAGTAGCAAAATTGATTAAAAATCCCTACTTCCCTACTAATAGTATAAATGCGAAAGTAACTCTGTCTGTCTGTCTGTTACGGCTTTCATGCTTAAACCAGTAAACCTCTTTGCGTAAAGTAAAAAAAACCTTTAAAGTAAACAGTAATTTTTTATTTGTTTTTTTTTTGTTGCCCAGACCGGAAATAGATCTCAAGAAGTAATTCCGAAGGCGGACGGCTAGACCTCAGAGACGATACGTATATTTCTAAAATTTCAAAAAAAATCTGTGAGAGGTTTTCATAGCTTGCTATACAATTTAATTTAACAGGGTTTGCCGAAGTGCAGATAAAACTGTAAACACAATAACATATTCCTACTATTTATCTAAGGTCAAATTAGAAAAGAGAGTGTATGTTCAGTTTTAACGGCAAAATTGCTGAATTGATTTTAATATTTACAAAAAAATGGATGAAACGTTGGATAGCGATATAGGCTACATTTTATCTTAAAATTTTAACGAGCAGTGTTGGAGAGCTAAACATCAAATTAGTAGACTACGCGGGCGAAGCCGCGGGTAACAGCTAGTTTTGTATAATTAAAAAAAAACGACTAATATAAAAAACCTCCCCGCCTATAGAATACAGGAAAGTATAAAAGTGACACTTGGTACAACTCCATTTGTAATTATTAATGTAAGAAAACACTTGCACTGTTTCACTTGATACATTTTATTCTTCTAATTTAACTTAATTAGTTAACCGTTAACCGTACTCCCGATAACCGTATCCTATATACACATATGTATATGCGTCGCTTTTTTATGGCCAAGGTTTTGAGTTAATCTTGCGAGTCTTCCAGCAACCCTATGCCCCGAACCGGATTATGAACTAGTCCCTACCCGGATGATATGCAGCACGTATCTCTTCCGTATAGTTGGTAAACACATTTAACTTCTGCTTGCCTCTTACGAGCTGCCTGGCCTACCAGGTCAGGACTATTTTACACAGGAATCCTGAGCCAAGATAGGAGATTGTTGTAAGTATTACAACATACGTAAATATATTATAAATACCATTTTTATGATATGTTAATTTTAACTCCTTTAGAAAACTTTTTCTTCTGTCCAACTTTACTACCTCATATCTCTACTGTCACCATTACCCAGGGAAAATTGGTAGAAAATTGTAATTGGTATTAAATTCATGTTTATAAATATATTTAGTACAATAAAGGATTAAAGTATTATAATAATAAATGAAAAAACTTAATTAACGCATACATTAAAATGTAGCTACTTGTAAGTAAACAAGTGAATAGACAAAGGCTCAGCTGATGAATAATAATGTATTGTGTCACAGTGAATGATGTATGGTGTCACGTAGCGTGCGTGGGCACGGACAGCCTTGCTGCCAACGTGCCGGCGACTGGCACTGGCACTCCGGCTGCTCCTTGTACGGTACATTTGTGAACACTTTAAACACGAGAACCCGCTCCATGCAATCCCTAGAATTATTTAATGTTCCAGGTTATGAGTTTTTGTTCTTGTAACTGCATTTTTGTTATTGACTACCTACTTGACAATGTAAATTTCTGTTGTATTTTTTCTTTTTACAGCATTGTGGATCTTAGACCAGTTCTTTATAGAGTCGAGAAATATGATGGTTTTAAGTTAAATGACTTTGGTACGAGAAACTTGTATGTTTACTTTCAGTTTTTGATCCCCTATAGACAGAGGAGGGGTATTATAAGTATGACGTGTCTGTGTGTGTTTGTCTGAGGCATCATAACTTTTAAAATACAATTTATTGAAAATTATTTATGTCATTTTTAGTCCTGTTATTAAATATTTATCCCTATTCCTTACCGACAAATTGTACCACACTGTGGGGTACAAATAAATTTAATTATACATATAGTTTTTAATATTACATAACTTAGTTAAAATATGTTTCTTAAAACGTTATAAGTTACTAATTAAAAAAGATGTTACATAATTTGATTAAGTTTTACCCTATCTACCATACACTACCACCGCGCCGTTTTCAAACCTAGCAGAAGAAACGGCGAAACAAACTCCTCGACAAAATTCAATATAAAAAGTGGTTTTGCATTCATTGAACTGAACATAGTGTAGGTACATATCGCTCATATACACTTCTTTTGTAGTCTAAAGGTTTTAATGCAATCTACAGAAGTTCCTCAAATAGTATTGTTAAACACAGGAAACATACCCATGATGAGCTAAAAGAAGTGCTTTTAGGCCTGCCACTTATCTTTTCCTTTTTTAAATATACACAATTTATCCTATTAATTTTATTACGAAAAGGCTCAATATTGCTTTTTCAAGTTACAAATCAATTTTTATTCCTAGGAAGTTTGGAAGTTTTTTTTATTTTGAAAGGATGGACCGATTTCGATGCGTATTTTGTTGTTTAAAAGTTAACGTTATCGAGATGGTTTTTAGCTACATTATTACATGTATGTTTTGTCTGAGCTCATTGAACATTTTCAACGTTAGAATTGTGGACAAAACATATAGAACGTTTTTCAACTTGCGAGATTTAGTTTCACGCTCTAGCTTCTACGTACTCTTTCTCTCTTCTTTGGAGGAGCGATTTTGTAGTTTAATTTTTATTTCAGGAGATTGGAAAATGACACTGGCTACTTTTATCATAGTACCTAAATAGGGGATAACTAAATTACCTACCCCGCGGGGGTAGCCGAGGGGCACAACTAGTTGCAACAGCCGAAACCAAATTATAAATATTTTTTCCATTTAATAACATTCCTTATGTCTAGCAGGCTGCTCTCCTGATATGTCGAGATAACCTTCGCTACTGCACACTATGGATGTTACTGGTGCATTCTTCTCGGTGCTGGGATAAGTGAGGAATTTATACCGGTTTTAAACACTTTAAGAATCTTCTTGTTGCCACTGTTACTACTATCGGATACAAAGGTTGATGCAGAATTTTCCATACCAACTGTATGTAAATTTAATAAGGGAGCTTTGTGATTGGTCGTTAACTACGTACTAATTAAACCAATAGTTATCCTATTACATATATGTACATCATCGTTATCATCAGCCGGAGGATATCCACTGCTGGACATTAGCCATACATACACCTTAAACCGTTAATACATAGATGTTAAAAAGGAACTTGAGTAATTTGCTGGTTCTTGACTTCGAAGGCAACCTTCCGAATTGGACTAAATTTATTTTATTAACGGGTTTAAATAAGAAACATCTAATTCCATGGACAATTATGCTATTTCGGATTTTATTTAGTACTTACTACTTTTAGAGATATCTTGTTATAAACAAGAAAGAAGATAAGGCAAATCCAACCAAACTTCAAAGTGAAGAAAATATTTTCTTTGTATATTAAAAAGCGTACAGTATTCATTTCATTCAAAAGAAAGAGGTAGAGTAAAAAGCACTGGGATTCTTCAAATTGCAATGGAGGTTATGGTGTCACTCAACAATACCAAAAGTTATGGAGTCGATGGTCACGGAGAATCTTACCTATTACAACAAGATAGGCCTGCAGCTTCACAAAGAAAAAAAAAACATTCGAATTTCCACGCGTCGCTGAACTAATCTAAAAACCGACTATTGTACTCTTTTAATTTTGTTTCCGTTTTATTATTTATTATGCTTAGTTATTTATATGGTTATAAAAGAAAAATAAACTATTTTAACTATACGTTAATCAAGTTTTTAATTTATTTGTTTATATTTTAAAGTGTTTTAAATACAATAAATCATACTCGTACATTTGAAATGAATTGATAAATCCTTGGACGAATTGCACAACACACACACACACCACAAAGTAAGCAAGTTATTTTTAAGTTTTTAGTTTAAGTTAAAGTTTTCAAGGTATATTATTTTTATTTATATTATGGTTTATGGGTATTAGACAACTATACTAAGACCTAAATATATACATAAATATATTCACGCTAAGTCCCTTAAATGGTAGGCAGAGAGTATTAAGTGCCAAATCTTACGATCCTGGCAGTCCTGTCTAGCTTCCTCCACAGAAAGACTTAAGTAACACTCAGATCCGAAAATGCAGATATGTAGATATTCGTCACATATATGTCTGCCCCCGTCGGGAATCGAACCCGAGCCTCGAGGCTGGTCGTTGGTGTAGAGCGTGTAGTTAACCCAACGAGAAATAAGGAAGTACAGTATATCTATAATAAATGGCATCGAAACAGCTGATCCAATGACTATTGTGTTATTACTCCTCTTAACTGGCTAGGTACTTCAAATGGGTACCTGCGAAATATATGATGACAAAACTGTCATCAAAGCTGACATCAAACGAAAACCCATAGCTGACACTGTGCAATATCGTTAGGACGTTTACTTACTGAGTTCATTATGAAACAGTTGCCGGCTACTTCGTACACACCTTGATGTGACTTTTCGGGGCTGGTGATTGAAACGAAAAATTTTCCCGTAGTAACGGTTACCATAAATATTGACCCGGGCCATAAGTTACTGCTAAACGACGTTTGTTAAAAATTAGTTCACTTATTTTTTTGTGTTACAAGTTAACAAACAAACAAAGAAACCAGCAACAATTTTAACAGTGCTCATTTTGGCTTCTAGCTATACCCTGTATACAACAAGACGCGTTCATTGCTTGTAAAAAATATTTCTTGTAGATATTTTGTGTTACTACCGTTTTGTTATATGTTAGAAAACCAGGATCAAGTACAATCAGTCAGTTGGTAGAGTCTTGCAACTGCTCCTCCGTTTTTCCGCACACACATTTCTGCCACTATCATTGCTCCCCCTTGTCATGAAACGGTTTGGTAAAGTAGGCGATACATTCTCTACACATCTTCTCAGCTTCGGTTGGCAACACAACATTAACATGTTGGGTGTTTACAGGCGACATGTATTTCAGTCCATTACAAAATCAGTTTGTTTGTTTACCTGTCACTCCCATAAAACTACGGACCTATAGAAATTTTGTACTAAAGGGCATGTACCTATTTATCTTTTGGCCGTACCTATTTGGTAATAGGCCAGGACTTACACTCTAGTTTAAATGTTATTTAACTTAATTCGGATCCCGTAAACACGTTTACTTTATTGCCGCCACGTTAATATTGTTGCAAGTTGTGGAAATACTAAATTAATTTTTTAATTACACACGTGAGAAGGTCACTAAAGTAATGTATTAAAAATTATGAGTTAAGCTTATTGGTTTCCTTATATTGACATTCATGTTGTTATTGTTATACCTTTGTAAGTAGATACGTTAGTTGTCCATTTACTATTTTCTATTCGCCGACTGTACCGGCAAGGCTTTGCAATATCATGGTATGTTTATCTAGGTTAAAAGTTATGTCATACTGTTATTACGTACTATACATCGTACTTGTATTAGGTAAAAAGATTAGAAAATAACTGTTTTATATGAAAATAAATTATGAAATATAATAAATTTGTAATATATTCTTTACTTTTACTACTACCTATTTATTATACCACTTTAAATTAAAATGTTAAAGTTAATAAAAACTTTGTTTCACATTCATTATATAAGCTTTTAAATAGTTCCTGAATTCCCCGAAATAATTAACGTTGCGTTGGTTGTAAATAGAACGATCAGTTAAATTGCTTCCTTATCTATATTATTCAACCGATTCAATCGTTAGAAAAAGTAGCAATAAAAACGGAGTCAAATTAGGTCAATACCAAATTTAATAGCACAGTCAAAAAGCACTTATTCAGATTCGAAGAATGAGATCACCTTTTTATACTTCAGCTTCCCTCGGTAGAGCGCTTAGGTATTTGTAATAAAACTATAATTTACCTGTGCGATAGCCGACACCAGTATAGTGCCAGCGACGATAAAGCTCCAGATTAGACACATGTTTCACGGAGTAGACACAATACAAAACTTTATGTACTTATATAAGTTTTAAGTTATCCCGTCATGGCGGGTGTGCGGCGCGCGATGTCAGGCGACACTGGCGCTGCACGGTCCAAACCTAACTTACGAGAACACCACAACAAACTTACTTTCTGCAGAGGGCACGTTCACACACACGCTCGTAGTCAACACAAGAGTAAGATATTTTGGTATCATTTTGTTTAGGTATTGTATATTGTTACGGTTGATTTAGTATGTTGCCCTTTAACAAACTTGAAATGTGAAAAGGGACTTGAAGGTGGAAGCATGCTAGCTAGGTCTCTTTGCATTCTTTCTTTAAACACGCTTAAGTCAGAAGAAGGTAATGGTTTGAAAATATATTTGTACGCAGAGAGTTCCGTTGCGTGGCCGTTCAAACAATGTGAGTAAACTTTCAAGCAAGCCACTCAATTTCTATAGCCGGATCCTCTCAATGAGTGAGTGTTTTCCATCAAATTAGTAATAATTACTAAGTTAATCTATGACACGTAAAAAAACGAAAATTATATTAATAAAGATTATGCCTATATGGCATACGCTTGCACCCAAAGGAGGTAGAGCCTTATGCTCACCACAAAATAACAAGGCATCGGTACATTTTTCATCGGTTATTCTTCGCATTTTTTTGTTGCAGCAGGATTGGTGGAATCATTTCTAAAGAAATGGTGTTTTAGTTGGACATAGAACGGCACCAGTGTGGACACAGACTCCGCTACGCAACGTTGCGTCGGTGGGCGAGCAGCCGAGCAGCCGTTACGACATACGCCTACACGCGCACCTCTCGCCGGTAGAGCCTTACGCACACCACCAGCCGACCAGGTATAGCACCAGCACATCCTCACTCTTCACTTTTTACACCCGTTTATTCTTACATTGTCTACTATGGTTGGTCGTGGTATGTTTTTTTAAGTGACTTTAATTGTTTATTTACTTTTTCTTGTAAATACAGGACTAGAGGAGTGTATGCTGTGATGAGGAAGATTTCAACAACTTTCAGGGCTCTTAAGATATGTCACTAAAACAGTCGAGAAATATTCCTATAAAATATTTACTATTTTTTGTAATATTCCTGTTTTTTTTCAACTTTTTGCTTGCAGTAAATCTATTTCCAATTGATATTCAGCTCAATGCTTCATACAGTCAACTGTTTCATTGATGAAAATGTAAGAAATGATAGTTGAAGTTTTTTTATCGCCGATTACGGTATACCAGCGGGTGTATAAGAATAAGCGGGGTATACCATTGTAAAACGACATGCTAAAATAAGGTTACAAAGGGCGACCTCGTTTTACTGCACTAAATACTCGCACTGGGCGCTTGGGCGCAGCGGAATTGGGTTGTTCCACTGAGAAGACTTGCAGCCGACTGATAGTAGTTTTATAATCCCAAATATGTAGAGCTTTGTGAAATATTAGCATCCAATAAGTCATCGCTTTGTCTTATGTAATATCAATATTTGTTACCACTAATCGGTCTGGATTTATGTTTTAATTTAATGTTTTACATTTATCTGTATTATTTTTATGTATATTTAGCCATCGAAAGACTTGTCTACTTATCTTTACTACTGATATTATAGTGGTATCACCTAGTGTTAAAAGTGCAAGTACAATGCTATAGAAGCTTTCAGATTGTGCAGCACAATGTTTGTTTCCGGTGTGACGTGGTTGAACAATAATGTCTCACGCCTAACGCGTATATATTCTTGGAATTGTCATTTATATGAATAGTTTCCGCCATATTATGTGACTAACTAGAAATACCATGTGATTCCTCTTAATACCATAGATCGTGCACTGTCAAAAAGTTGCCAGATGTGATGTAAAGCCAAGTTTCTAACTCTACATACTCTTCACGTCCTAACTTCACAAACTTTACACCTTAATCAAAATGTGGGCCATGGACGTTTTATGAGGAGACAAAAACGTCCAAGAATAAAAATACGAAAAAGGAATACACTTGGATCCACCTATTACTGCGTCACTCAATTTATGATTTGACAGACTCTTATACTAAAGGGTACATAGACCTGTTGTAAATCTGACCTTATAGTTAGGGTTACTGTCGGCGGCTCAAAACTCTTCCTAGCCTCAATCACAGTAAAAAGGCCGACCCTAGATACGTTGGCTGGATGTCGTGGAACAAGACATGTGCGCGAAAACACTCACTATTAGACATGCCGAAGACAGGGTTTGGAAGAGGAAGTAGCAAAGTGTAACCTGGGTTCCCACTTTTAAAAGCGAAAAAAAAGGGATAAACGCGAGGATGATGACAATCACTGTACCTAATCGATAAGGTGAATGTGAATTAAGCACACAATAAAAAACTTATAGGTATACATGTAATATAATGTAGGATACATGTAACAAGAAGTATATTCCTACATGTAATGAATGTATATATATAGCCATTCAATATGTGTTTACATACAATTTTAAATTATATTAACAACGTTTATGATCAAAACAAACATTCTGCTCAGAACTTTCATATTCCCTCGAGTAAAGCTTATGGTTTTTAACGAGCACCAGAATTAAAATAAAACAAACATTTGCTGCAATCTTAAGCTTCGATAAAGGTTTAATGTCAACTTTTGGGAAGCTCTGTTAATGAGCAGATTTTGCGGCTTGCGAATTATTGACAACGATAACTTTCCTTTTTTTTTAGTCACAACAGACAGGTGATGAAAAATCTCTCCGTCGATAATCGGAGCAATTTTAATTCTTAAAAAATAAGAAAATTTCAGAAAATAGTGAAATAACGACCGCTATGAGATTTACCACGGCCAAAATGAATTAGTATCACCACCTTGGCATATATAGGCCAACCACATATTTTTATGACATTGGAAGGCAAACAAGCAGACGGATTTCCTTATGGTAAGAAATTCTCGCCGCCTAGAGACACAAAAGGTGGTAATGGTGCGTTGCCAACCAGAGGCCGGGATGTTAGGCCTCGAGCAAAAGTAAAAGTAAGTTTACCGGCTACCTTACCCTCCGAACCGGAACACCTCATGACGTTATGCCGGCAGGAATAGGTAAGGCGGTGGTACCAATCCGGGTGAGTCGCTGCGAAACTCTACCCTTTTTTATTTATTTATTTAATAAAATATGACACAAATTTTTAACAAAAAGCTTTGCAAAAACCTTAGATAGGTTTGTCCGCAAGCTGAACCGCCTCCCGTAAAGAGTTACATAGTAATATTTTAAATTACAATAATAAACATGAAAACATACAATACAAAAAACCGCATGCCAATAAACATTACATCTAATCACTACTTTTGAGCTATTTAAAACAAAAAACTCCGCACTTGTTGCTAAGTACGTCTCAACGCTTATATCGCATAGGAACAGATAAGGAACCTCTTCCTACTCTACCTAGTCAGATGTCACGGTGTTAGTGACGGCAAGCCTATGCTCGCCTTTTACGAGCTGCCTGGCATAGGAAGGCAGATGGTCTATTCTACAAAGGAGCCCGGACCAACACGGGGGACACAATAAAGGCAGTGCTCGCATCTACAGTGTTCCAGTATCAGGTAAGTTGATACATTTATTCATGTGAGAGGCTTAACATACCAGCCTCAAATGGGCAGTTCGCGAAAATGTCATTTTGGTGCGAAGTTACAAAGAAATTTGTTGTGTTTATTATTATGGGTACATCTATCACCCAGCCACGGTATAACAATCGATTTTTACTATTTCACATAACCAGCATACCTTACGCGGAAAGGACTAAAACAAATTCGATAGCTAGTAGAAACTTCACTACTCACTTGATCTGAACTCTGTGCAAGAGTACGCTCAAGGAATTCTTCGATATGTGCTGCATTATTTCGCGAGGTGAGTCTTATTGGAATACTGATGATATTGAAATCGGAATAGGCAGACGACCACACCGCCTCACCATTAGTACGTTTACTTATATAAGTGTGCATTCATCAATTAAATATGTGTTTAGTCCAGATCATTAAACAAAGAATATTTAATTTGTTGAGTATTTTTTTTGTTCTGTAATAACGCATGAAAATGTATATATTCGTACTTAGTGCAGTAATATTTATCTAAATTTATATGCATGCAATAATATATTAGTATTCATTCATTCCTTCATTTGCACGCGCTATACGCATTACGACGAATTCGTTCCAATGTCTAAATAATGTAAATAGTTTCTATTCACCTATGAGTTGGTTGAGCGCAGGAAAGCATTGTAAATTGTAATGCATATTCAAATGTTGAGGGAGGAGATCTTTGCATATGTAGACATGTTGGTTTCTTAATGAAGAGAAGTTGTCGTGTTTCTAATGTTACCTAACTTTTTACCTACTGAATAATTAGATGTCTTTAATAGAGTAAACTTTTTAATTTTATAAATGTTTTCGCATATTCAGTAATTTGTTTGAGGTAATATGTTAAATCTGAAATATCTGAAAATCTGTGTAAAAATTGAAAATCTGAAAATGTTTTTCCATTTGAACAAATTAAAATTAATGATACATCAATTGACACAAACAATTCGTAATTTAAAAATAGAAAATCAGAATAGAATGAATAGAATTAAGTCTATGAGTGGTTATATTCTTGCAAGCACGCATGACGTGTTAAAACGGTGGAGCGAATATTATGGAGATATGTATGAAGGTGCCCAAGATGTTGCCGCTGGGTCCGAGTACTCGAATGACTCGGAAATAGCGGAGGCATCTGACGGCATTACGATGGATGAAGTTGAATGGGCGATCAGAAATATGAAATATGGTAAGGCGCGGGAGTAGACATGGTTACAGCTGAGGTGATCAAACTTGGTGGTCTTGCCGTCCGGGACTCTTTCTGGGTTCTTTGTAACAAATGTTGGAAGACCGGCAGAGTACCTGAAGACTGGCGATGTGCGGTCATCGTGCCATTGTATAAAGGCAAGGGTTCACGCATGGACCGTACAAGTTATAGGGCCATTAGTTTGATCAGTTTAGCATCAAAAGTGTATGGAAAAATAGTTGAAAGGAGGATGCAAGTGATATCCGATGGAACATCGTGGGAGGCTCAAGGCGGTTTCAGGTCTGAAAGAGGATGTACGGATTAAGTGTTTTCGCTCCGCAACATTGTAGAGAAGCATCTGGCTGTAGGTCAGAGGGTTTTCTGCGGTTTTGTGGATCTCGAAAAAGCGTTTAATAGGTTTGTACGTAAGGAACTTTGGGACATTTTGCCAGATTATGGGATAGAAGGGTCCTTGCTGCGTGCGGTGCAGTCAATGTATTTAGACTGTAAAGCATGCGTGCGGGTGGATGGCAACATATCGCCTTGGTATGATGTTAATATTGGTGTCAAGCAGGGTTGTGTGTTGTCAGCACGCTTGTTTATCTTGTATTTGGACAAATGTCTGCAAAGGTTA
>NJDD01000201.1:87432-105166 GCA_002245505.1 Calephelis nemesis
TGCTTCATTACAGACTATCTCTGTGACGTTACAAATATGTTGTGCCTCTGTGGTCTATTGGTCAAGTGTTGGTGTTGACTACATTCTCCGTGGAAGGATAATTTTAGTTTAGGGATAGTCTCGTTACCTAAAACCTAAAATTGAATAGTCTTGCGATGTCGAATAGAATAGTTGAAAACTCTTCGATGCGAAACAACCCTATTAATTTTATTGCAATAAGAATCAACACGCGGTATCCAATTAATACAAGATTAATAAATTTTTATTCCTATGAAATTAGTATAATCTACATTCACTATTATAGATTTTTTTTTAAATAAGTCTTTCGGTAATGTGGTTGAAATTCAATTAATTTTGTCTTCGTGAAATTCACATTGACATGAGATTATTTTCTTTAAACCATTCTGCCACTTTAGTTAAATATTTACTTGTTTCTTCAACTACCTCGTTACTATTTTGCACTTGATGAGAAGTGTAGTATAATCAGCAAGTAAGACGGAATCATGATTGATAGTATCAGGCAAGTCGTTTATACGTAAATTAAACAAAGCTGCCAAGTGCGAGTAGGGTTCGCCCATTATGGGTTCCGCAGCAGAAATAAGCAATATACAAGAGTGGTTGGTATTAACATCTGCAATATGCGCGAATAAGATATTATATTAAAAGGCTTAAGCTAAACTTAACTACACAGCGCCATCTCTTGACAGTGAAGCACTACTATTTTAAGTACCTTATAGTACCTATTAAAAAACTTCTTACTAGATAAAAAGTATCTTCACGCCCATATCCCCGAAGAGGTAGGCTTAGGCACAACCAGGGCACCCACGGCTAGCCGAAGAGACTAAGTCCCACAGTAGGATAGGTGGCAAGCCTATCGCCAAACCGGACACACGGCCAATCCCGAGCAACATTTTTTTTAGAAAATTGGAAAACCCATACTTAATTTTTGTTGCCCGACGCGGAAATCTAACCCGGGACCTCATGAAGTCAAGTCCAACACCTGAACCGCTAGACCTAAAAGGCGATAGGCTTACTAGATGTCGTTTAAAACTAATGTTCGGTGGAAATATACACCGTTATGTACATCACATAATATATTTTATAGTTTTATCTTTCTCCTATTTTAGTAGTTCACAAACTATTCAGTTTAGAAAGAAATGATAGTTGAAACCTCGACATAATTTTTGAAGATCGTCCATAGTTACTCCACACTTATGGTTTTGATTAAAAAAAAGTTTTCGAGTTCCTAGTATGGGGGACTTTATTGTTATTTTTCTATTTTTGTACGAAAATCTTAATGCCGTTCATATAACGGTTCACAGAATACACCAATTTTCCGAGTTTTCACAGCATAGCTCCTATAGTTTCGGAAAAAAATTGGCTGGGACATACGGACGGACAGACAGGCCGACATGACGAATCTATAAGGTTCCGTTTTTAGCCTTTGGCTACGGAACCCTAAAAAGGTAGTGGTCCTTAAACATGAACACAAAATTAGTAGTCTATTGCTGTGGGAAATATTGTTTTGCTGGTTATGATTTTCATGGTAATAATAAAGAACGTTATTACGTTACTGAAAATATGATAGCTAACGTAACTATATATACTTGAATGTGAACAAACTTTAGTGCGGGAATACCGGTCCATTTCGTGCGCATGTGTGCGCAATAGCCATGTTTGAAACTCTGTTTAACGATGCAAATACTGTAAATATGTCAAACTAATATTGAGACGACCAGGGCCCTTACCATGAGTTTACGGTTTGTCAAGTTTACTACACTCGCTACCGTCGCTGTCAATTATATGTATGAAAACTGTAAGCAGCGCCTCTAGTGGTAACTAAGAGAAACACATTTTTAGACCAAAATTGTCATAGATTTCGACACGTAACTTACCGTACGTAATCTATACAAACTCATGGTAGAGGCTCCGGTGTTCGAGTATAATACTTGATCACGTCAGAACGATCTATTAGAAATGAATGTAGCCGAGAATAGTTATGTGTTTTACATGGTCTTATTTTTACTACCGATTTATCTGGTATACAAAACTAGGGTAGATAGTTTCATCTTGACATAAGGTTAGAGGATGTAACTTTACTTATCCAAATAAATCTACCAGAACTGTAATAGCCATACAACAGCAACCCTCTTTTTACGGCGATTTTATATTCCGAGCGCACCGGGACGGAATGAAGTAGAGCAAATAGGACGCTATTTTGTAATTTGTCCGTAATGTTACTACCTCAATAAGCATTTACAGCATTTTGGATTTGGGATTGTTCTGTAATATTAAATATCTTTCGATCACCCTCTTCCATTTTAATGTTTCTGGCTTTTTGGGATCTTAATTTGGTGACTACTGACGTCAGCGCCACCTACCGCATTCAATTGTGTTTTCAAATTATCCTGAAATCGAAATGTTCATAAAAAAATTCAATCAATCGGACTCGGAAACGCAACGGTAATAGAAAAGAAACTAGTAGGTAAAGGGCGAAAACAACAAAAATAATTTACATCGTACACTATTCAATTATTTAACAGACAGACTTGAATTAAAAATTCATTTAAATTTGTGTATTGAATAGTTAATGGACATTTTAAGTCGTTAACTTTTATGTTAACTCTTATTCTAATCCTATCCTTTTAATATTATAAATGCGAAAGTTTGTATGTATGGATGTTTGTTACTCTTTCACGCAAAAACTACAAAGCCGATTACAATGAAATTTGGTATGTAGGTAGCTAAAGACCCAGAATAACATATAGGCTACTTTTTATTCCGGAGTTCCCGCGGGATTGGGACTTACGCGGGTGAAACCGCGGAGCGCAGCTAGTTATTAATATTCTTTGTTATGAGCTTATTCCATAAGATGTAGGTATATGTGTTATGTTGTATAATATATAGCATTTCTATTAGACCGTCGTCAGCTGTCCGGTTAGACTATGCGAAGCGGATTGCCATTTGCCAGTAGCAGTTCTACTGTTGATTTAGCATGCTAGCTGCTACGCTACTAATATGATGTACAGCCTTGTTTTGTCGAGCTTTGTTTTAATAGCTAAAATTTAAGTTTTCCTTGCAGGCAGGCAACAGCATTTTAATTAGTAACTTCACATACCTTAACTTCCAATAAATTAGGAACTGATAGTTCTCTACCTTTGTATTATAACTTGTTTTATGGCTTTTTTAACTTAATTTGATGACAACGTACCCACTCGGTGTTATAGGTACTGGCGGTGTGCCAAACGATGGCACAAGCTCCGGACCGTCCCACATACATGTTGGCTGCAGTGTCAGACCTATTGACTTCCATTCTTGAGCTGATCTTACCCTGAATCCTCACAGAATAGAAAGTTCTTGTAAAATACTTAATTTAGTAACATTTAAACTGTTATTTTTCGTTAACCATATTTCGTTAACAACAATCAATGTTTGAACGATAAATAGGTATGTAAAAAATCGGGTTAGTAATATTTGAAAATATTGCGATAAAACTTAAAAGAGATGTATATTCTTCCCCCGACAAAATGAGGATAATGTGCATCTAAGTATATTGATGTATTTATTTTATGATATTGGAAGGCAAACAAGCAGACGGATTTCCAGATGGAAAGAAATTCACGCCACTGACTGAGGCCGAGATGTTAGGCCACGAGCAAAAGTAAGTTTACCGGCAACCTTACCCTCTAAACCGGAACACGTCATGACGTTATGGCGGCAGGAATAGGTAAGGCGGTGGTACCAATCCGGGTGAGTCGCTGCGAAACTCTACCACCTAGTCAGATGTAACGGTGTTAGTGACGGTAAGCCTGGGCTCGCCTTTTACGAGCGGCCTGGCAGGAAGGCAGATGGTCTATTCTGCAAAGGAGCCCGGACCAACACGGGGAAAATGCGGTGTATTTCTTAACACAAAGTTACACGTTTGCCTGTTTGTCTTCATATGTCGTAAAAAAAGTCAGAAAAATTACGATATGAAATGAAGCTTCACTAGATGAAACTGTGTTTCGTTTGTTCGAACTTAATTTGACGACAGTGCCGGTTCTCAACCCTGGCAAGTCGCCAACAACTTATCGAGGCTCCACCGCCTTCCACTACCTTTACTTAGTTTACTTAAAGCTTTACTTAGATCGTAAAGCTAAAAATATTAATTATTTTGTTGAGCTTCAGTTGGAATATTATGTTCTAAATACAAAAAAACTTCACTAACAACAGTGCAAGAAAGATTGTCTGTTATATTACGATTGTACGCATCTAGTGATACTGATTTATCCCAAATTGATCTGATAATTTCACCGAACCGTATTATTTTATTAAAGGGTTGAGAATGCTTAGGGTCCCATAATTATCTGATTTCTCAATATTTTTAGATGAATTATTGGGTCCTCTCAGGGCCATCACTAAAATGTCTGAAATGTCAAAAACACTATATACTCGTATCAACGTGAATATACTCCTCTGTCACGTAGGCATATTTTAATATTAAAGATAGGTATATTCAAAAACACTATATACTCGTATCAACGTGAATATACTCCACTGACCACTGTCACGTAGGCCACTGAGCGGACAAGTATATTTTAATTATAAGTTGTATCAAGATATTACACATTGTATTATTACAAGGCGCGCGTTGTAATGCTTGGTTCTCCCCCTTCACTAATGTAATGTTCAAATCTGTAACATTACATTACACGCGAACTCTAGTGAGGGAGCACCTTTCTAATAAGCTTTCTTTATCAAACATCACTTCAAATACTTTTGTTTTCGAAATACGTGAGTTGAAAATTATAAACTCTATGGAAGTACTTAATACTTATTTGTTGTTATAAAAAGTTGTTTTACTTCCCTTTATGATTTCTTTATACTTTTACTTTTAAATCTTATTTTGTATAAAGTACGAAAAGTTATTACTGGCAGGTTCATCTTTAACTTATTTCATTTGCGTTATTTTGTACCTACGTGAGGTATTCATATTTTATGAATTGTTCGAACTTAAGTTCAAAACTTTTAAAATTCAAAACATAAAATACAACAAACAGTTGCTTTCGCCCCTTTGCCCGCAGTTTAAATTTATTTTGCTCTTCCACTTAAACCAATGTTACGTATTTTTTTAATATTATCCTTGTTATTACTTCAAATTTGATGAAACTTATATTAGCTAAGTACGTAGAGGCAAAATTCGGTTATTGTGCACAATTTTGCTAAGCAGTACGTATTATCCATCAAACATTTGGATTTAGGTTCTGAAGAGAAACTTCTACTAAGTGGACCCTAGTTGTTACTTTACTACATAGTAAACGTTTGTTCGATTTTTTTTTCAATCTATAGATTACTTAAATGGCATTTTATTAAGGCAAAGAAGGACATTTAAAGGTATTATGTAAATTCAATAGACTAACTAAGGTACAATGTTGTACGTTTAATTTCCATATATTAATTGTGTTAGTTGAATATGTACGTAGTGATGCAATGAGTAAAAAGTCGTAGAATTTGCTACGGCTTTTTGGTTCTAGCCGTAGGCCTTAAATTTCATCATTTTTGGATTGGAATGCCGTAGCATTGGCAACACTGTAACCTACAAACATTAAAAATAAAAAGTATCTTTACGCCCATATTCCCGAAGAGGTAGACAGAGGCACAACCAGGGCGCCCACGACTAGCCGAAGACACTGAGTCCCAAAATGTGATAGGTGGCAAACCTGTCGTCAACCGGACACATATCCAATCTCGAGCAACATATTTTTTGTTAGAAAATCGGAAAACCCAAATTTTCTTTTTGTTGCCCGACCCGAGAATTGAACCCGGGACCTCATGCAGTCAAATCCAACAATACTTATTTTTATATAACTGTAGCCAGAAATATTTACTCCATTAAAACGGAAACATTTTATTGCCTTTCGGCGTTTTGTTTTGTTTGTTTTGGCGTTCCTGAACGGATTTGTCTAAAATTTGAAATAGGAATGAATCAACATACGGGCTACTTTTAATCTCGATCGCACAACGGATTTCTGTGAAATGCGGGCGATGCCGAAGGCAACTGCTAGTTATTTTATAAAGTGAATTAAAGTCAGAGTTTCTATAGTATGAGCTAAGTTAAATAAAAAAAAAATAAATCCCGTTATTTTACATTTGGATATCTTCTATTCCATGTATTGAACACGGAATAAAAATTTGAACACTGATTTTGCAAGGGTCCTATATATACATGTTATTTAAAAATGAATTCCCATTTTATTTATTTTTATGTTGGTTATTGCCAGGAGAAGGTTCTTATGAAAAGAAAAACTGGCAAAAGTGCAGGGAAAATGGGAAAATGTCTATGACTTTGTATAAAAAAAAATTGTACGAAAAACGTTAGTGGCTATCGATTTCAAGCGATACGAAGTTCGCCGAGTCAGCTAGTTTAAAATAAAACGAAAATAAAGCGAATTTCCACAAACAGTCGTCTTTTTCCTAAATCTTCGTTGGTGAAACTTCTGTACAATGCGTGCCTTCTCCAGTACTATCTTCTTTGGAATATGGCCTGATCCCAAGACAAGCGTAAGCATTTTTAGATTTACTATTAAATGTAATATGTTTAATTCAACAGTTACCTACACTCCTCCCTCAACGGCACCAGTAGTTCCAGATCTGTGTGAGATACGTCGCAATTGTCAACTCTGCACTTCACAATAATTATCTCCAGGTAACTCACTCTCATACGACAGCTGCTGTCAAACTTAAAGTGTAGCTCCTGTTTCTATGGAGTCTAAATTGAGCTCCATAAAAATGTATTAGAAAAATATATAAAATCTGGTAACAGAATAACAACATTAAAAATATACCAGGTTTTTCTTTGTAGTTTTGTTCGTTTTTGAACGTTGAACGAAAAATAATGTGCAAGGGTTTAATTAAAATTCATTGTTTTATTAACCACGTTTCATAAAAGTAAGTTGATTATTAAGAGATATGTCTCAATATGTGTCAAGTCCATCTATGGCAAAATTGTAACGCAGTCAAACTATATAAAACGACTTTGAATTCAATAAGTAAGCCAAAGGATGTCAGGCCTCGAGCAAAAGTAAGTTCACCGGCTACCTTACCCTCCGAACCGGAACACGTCATGGCGGACGTTATGGCGGCAGGAATAGGTAAGGCGGTGGTACCAATCCGGGCGAGTCGCTGCGAAACTCTACCACCTAGTCAGATGTTACGGTGTTAATGACGGTAAGCCTATGCTCGCCTTTTACGAGCTGCCTGGCCAGAAAGGCAGATGGTCTATTCTACAAAGGAGCCCGGACCAACACGGGGAAACTTTTACAATAAACTTCCCGAGCATATTAAAGACTTACCATTAAATAAATTTAAAAAATGTATTAAATCTAATTTCTATGGTAAAGGTTATTATAAGATTTCCGAATATTTAGAATACAGAAGTGCTTGGGATTAATTGCTCCTCATACAATCTTTACAAATTAATTAAATGTAATATACTTTTGTAAATTTTATTTATAAGAAAAAAAGACAAGCCCGCTGAGTTTCTTTCGCCGTATCTTCTCAGTCTGTGGCCGCGTTCTGTTCTGGTGGTAGTTTTTAGAATTATATAGACGAGTCACAAAAATCTTTGCATAAATCCATGTGAATAAATAGATTTTGAGTATGAGTTTGAGTTTGAAAATCGACTCCAACTATTTCATTGGGTACATCGCGAGTTGATGTTTTTTTTAAAGATAGCAAATAGTCCCTTAATAGTCCCACGTAATGGTTTTGGAGGTTCACTTAATAATACACAAATTTTTCAAATTCAAACTCAAAAATACTAGTCGGATCATTTTTTTTTTTGATGATGGAAGGCAAACAGACGGATTTCCTGATGGTAAGAAATTCACGTCGCCTAGACACCAAAGGTGAAAATGGTGCGTTACCAACCTAAGGCCGGGAGGTTAGCCCTTGAGTAAAAGTAAGTTTACTTTTACTTACCCTCTGAACCGAAACACGTCAACGGCAAGCATTGGTTTTTGAATAGGTAAGGCGATGCTACCAATCCGGGCGAGTCGCTGCGAAACTCTACCACCTAGTAGGATGTCACGGTGTTTGTGACGGTAAGCCTATGCTTGCCTTTTACGAGCTGACTGTCAGAAAGGCAGATGGTCTATTCTGCAAAGGAGCCTGGACCAACACGGAGAAAATAATACGGGACCATCTCAGAATCGCAATCTTTCTAAACTCAAGAACTGTCAACTGTCGGACCGAGTGACGACGTAAGAAACATACAAAACAATGGAAAAAACATGTAGTCGAATTGATAACCCTTCCCTTTTTATAACTTTAAAGTAAATGTTTTCCTTAATTTTCCTGGAATTCTATTATCAGATTAGGTGTCAATGTGCTCTTTAAAATAAAAAATCTAAAATCTGTTTAGAAATGACGGAGAAACCTATAACCGTATATATTTTTTTGAAGTCTAAAAAGAAATAGAAATTTTAGTGACATACAGTTATTGTTCATCACTATGGTTATCCAGTTTGTGGAGAAGGATAGTCAATAGTTTTACACTTATGAGAATACGGCTTCAGGTTAGCAACTCCCCATTAACATCTTTTTATGTTAACTTGGTGTAAGTTAACATAAACTTTGTATGTGTCCCCCGTATAAGCTAACTATTTTAAAGTCTGCCTAATCGATGGAAATAAAAAGTCACCTGGTCCTTTTTTTAATTTAGGAGCGGTCAAAATAGATCGGTCGGGGTGTCCTGGCATCTGTGGCCCGCAGGCCGCGACCACATCAACCCTGTCTTTCTCAAGCTTCCGAAACTCATTCACTTCCAATGTCAATTACTTGAAACGAAGGTAAGTTGTCATCATATCCACAAAGCAACCATAATCATTCATTAATTAAAGATTACCTTAGTTTATCTTCACATATAAACAACACTAAATTATCGATATTCAATAAAACATATATCGTGAATTTTTTTTTTGTGTCTTTTGTTATTAATAACACAATAAAAAAAACATTTTCGGTGGTCACACTTCAGAAATAGATCTTTTTAAGAAATAGTAACTACTATTTGGTAGTTTCAATTTTGTTTACATACTGACCTTCTATAACTGTTGGCACTATAAAATAACAGTTACTACATAAAAAGCATCCATCTCTAAATAAATTGGGAAACAAAAATATTTTTTTTTTAAATTCAAAGTCAATGTTTTGAAACTTGCATTATTGTAGTATATTTGTAACATAAAGGACTCTTTCTTTATGTTACAAATATACTACAGTCGCTTTTACCGTCTTTATAACAAATTTATTGAAAATCGAAAATGAAAATGAAAATTGATAATACATAATACATATTGTATGGTAATAGGGTACCTCATTCATTATTTATAACGCTGAGAACTAAGTTGAGCAAATGGACAACGATTCCAACACTATCATTTATTATATCATATCACTAATATTTTTACCAGTACGCAAGTGTTTAGGTATAACTGCTAACAAAATCATTATTTTTTAAAAAATTACATCGATCAAATATTTTTTTTGATTCCACCTATGTCGTAATTGAAGTCGATAAAAAAAGTTCTTTTAAAATAATTCATGTACATTTTTGGCATGACAATGTATCATAAAAGTATCATAGTGTGGCTTAAAGATTTTTTTATCGTTAATCGATGTTGTCTTTTTTTAAGCGAAAGTTACAAAACCATTTTAATTATTTTATGTTCTATCTTTAGCTAAGATTATTATTTTAACAATAATTTACTTTCTCATTGATTCAGTTTGCTAAAATGTATTTTACTTTGCTACCAAGTAATAAAATTTTGGAGAGATTAAGAAATTACTAAGTAACGTTTAATCTTAAAAAATAATGTTAGTCTATGAAACTACACATTAAGTCAACATAAATATAATTATTCATTAATAATAGTTGTATTAATTTGTTAAATAGAGATAACCACAAATTATTGAATTAGTTCACTTGTTGATGACAACGTACTCTTTTAATATATAAATATATGAAATCTTAGACATTTTAATTTTACAAAAACATAGTAATTTGTCGATATCGTATGTATGTACGCGTCCCTTTTTTTACAAAATTAAAATGACTATTTAAAGCACAGCTTTAGATATTCATGTGTAATTACATAGAATTGTCACTTTTAGTGCTTTCATTAAGTATTTCCGAATTTAAGACTTTTGTTCAATTAAAGCTTGGGATTACAGCCAATTATATGAATGTACCTTTTTGTGAATACCTACGTAGACAGAAAATGCCTTACGCCATAAACGCCATAAACGATTTTTTGTTTTACTGTGTGATATAAGTGTGTACACAGCAAGTCCTATAGCTTCACACCCTCACTTCCACACAAACCCTAGCCCTGTACGATAACCAAAGAGAAGTTATTAAAAAGCTCGTTAACTTCTAATTGGTTATGAGATCCTGGTACCGCTCCCCTGGCATCATACTGTGTAGCTCATCAGTTCTCGATTCAATGTTCGCGTTAATTTCCATCAGGTTAATTAACCATCCTCCGTGCATGGTGCTTCACCCGATCTCTGTTGTCATTCTGTGCTTTAATAATTGTAATTCGATACTACGAAAATAAGCGTGAGTCTATTTATGTTTTGTAAATTCTGAATAAAGAGGGATCCGAATGCCCAAACGTCCGCGGTGACGAGGGATGTCCTTGTCAATGTCACTTTGTTTTGGTACTTCTATTACGGTCACATCACGGCAGCCATACTCCCTAACATGGCCATATTTCAGTATCAATAATTCTAATTTAAATCATGTAGCCGTATTAAGCTTTGCAATGCTTTTCGCCTGTGTACATGTTATCAAGGGAAGTCCCGAATAGGAAGCTACATTGTGTGTGTCGGTTTGGTCCCTTCCCTGTGTCCTGGCGCGGCTGTGGCGTCTAGTTCAGCGGAGGCGTTGCGCAGATTCAGCTCGGGGGACCTGCAGTCCGAGTGCGATGAAGGCGAAGTGGACCCCTACACCGGCCGGCCGGCTACCACCAGCCAGCCGAAACCACAGAATCAGAGGCCGCTCTCCCAGGGTAAGTTTCAACACTTTTATAAAACATCGAAATAAGAGCGGTTTGGTTCCGATTAATTTTATTTTTATTATTTTGGTATAGTAAATTATTAATTTATATTAATTGATGTATAGAAAAACAGACAGTTCAACAGTAAACAGTGTCTGAAGATCGCTGCATTAGAAAATATTGGCGTTAAAAATCATTACCTCTCATATTTAAGGTAACCTACAATGGGTAAAATTGCAGTTGCAACGTTAATTTAGGACTGTTTGTTAAGGTTTATGTTTGTTATGGTTTTGTTCTTACGGATTAGGGGTTCGGCAAATTAATATATTTTTATCTTGAATTTAAAGACAAACAAGGATAGTCTATTATACACAGAAGACGCAGACCAAAACGGTATGAAATAAAATAAATATTTAGACTTGTGGGTGGTGTGTGGTCTTCAACGGATATCGCACATACAAATTATTGTGGTACGTGCATTAGTTTACGGAACATAATAAACATATAAAACAACTACGAATGCGTAAACTAAATTAAAAAACGTCTAAAAAGAGTAAGTAAATCAAACCCAATACCTACTTTAAAATATTATTAAAAGTAAGACTGAATGTCCATATTATTGAAAAATAGCATTACAATCAATAAACACACACTAATCTTTTTTTTTCGAAGGAGAATGTATCAGTCGGGACCAATTCTTCCGAAGCAACTCTTCAAAATTTAAATGTGTCCCAAATGACAAAAAATGTACTTGAATTTTTTGTAAAGTCAAATAACGGAATATGTCACATTCTTATATTTGAAAGCACTCTATTAAATCAAATAAATACAACCTTATATTATTAAATTAATTAAAATCATTTTGATTCTTCCAAGTAACCGTCTAATTTTTAAATGGGATCAACTGATAATATTCTATTTATTTAAAAATGACGAGTGTGTACTCGTCGCAAGTTAAATGTAGGTAGACAGTTGAAATAGTGGATGTAATTTCGGGGTTTCATGAAGTAAAAATGTCATACTTCGGGCCAAACTAAATTGCCAGTAGGTGAGAAAATGGTGGACCAAACGAACCACTAAAATATCCTGAGCACACAGCTTGACCTGAGGCGGGATGATATTATGTTAGCTAGGTTATATGTAGCATCAATTCTTCTGGAAAATCTTTATACAACTCCACCGTAACGGTCATGGTGTTAATGACGAACAAAAACCATGATAAATATGTTGCAATATATGTACATTGTGATATTTCGAGAGGATCAACAAAAAGGCTAAAATTGTAAATATTTTTAAACCAAAATTATTCCTAAATCATGAATAATGGCGGTTAAGACAGAACAAAAGAAAATGTAACAATTATGTAGCTATCGTAAGATGAATATTTTTTGTTCGGACGTAATCACGAACAACTGTTCTTATTTACACGGCGGAAATAAAATTAAAATGTGAATTATGCCGTAATTATGGTGTACTTGTAGTAATACACGGCAGGTAATACACGGGTTACCGTTAAGTCAGAAAACCGTTAAATCTTTATTCTTTACTTTTAAGATACGTTATTGTTTTCTTTAACGAAAGTAGTGTTTAAAACTAAGCTCGTAATAAATTTCTATCTTTCTGAAATGTAGGTCCTAAATAAATAATTATTATGGGTGATAATGAAAGTTTTCATAAATCGTCCAAACATGACAGAATTTCTTGTTTAAATTATTTTATTATCATTTTGTTTTAAGTAATCACTATTTTTAACCAACTTTAAAAATGTTTGATGTCTTTTTCTTGTCTTTGATTTTTGATTTGATTGTCTTTTTATCAGTCATTTGTGAATCGATATCCAAAGTTCTTTTGTTATTTGAAAGGGCATATTTCCATAGTAGAATGGCCAAAACGATTCCAGACAAATCGAGGAAATTCCTTAATTTTTTTAAGTTTAGGAGAATTACGTGTTATTTGAAATATAATTTGGTATTTTTTGTATGTACCTACGATTGAATTTAATTACACAGTTCTAATATATTTGATATTTTCCATCGTCGGCGCTTGGTAAAACTTCCAAATATTCCTGATGATGCTGTAAAAAAAGCGAAACCGGTAGGCTATTTATAAAATATAAGTGATACGTAAAACAGTACAAGTGTTTCTTCATTTAAAAATATGAATTAATTACACAGGTTTGCGAAAAAAAAACAGATCAATATCTTGTAGATTATTATTACCCAGTGTTATTTATTTAGACCTATTCCAAGAGATTTTAGATATTGTAATATTTTAAATGTGTAGGATATTTCTATTTCTATTTTTCTAACGCGATCCTACATGCCTTTTGAATGATGTACCTACCTATGTATGAGACTACGTAAAGACTTAAGACTACGAATACTTTTGAATGATGAAACTACTTATGAGACTACGTAAAAGACTTAAGACTACGAATACTTTTGAATGATGTAACTACGTATGAGACTACGTAAAAGACTTAAGACTACGAATACTTTTGAATGAGTAACTACGTATGAGACTACGTAAAAGACTAAAGACTACGAATACTTTTGAATGAGTAACTACGTATGAGACTACGTAAAAGACTAAAGACTACGAATGCTTTTGAATGATGTAACTACTTAAAGACTACGTACCAATGATAATTTCTAAATATTCTCCAAATATTGTTCTTGATTGAAGGTGATAAATCTATGAAACAATTATTAATAACTTAGAAAAAGATTATTTCTGAATTCTGAAACTGAAAGTAATCAAAAGTTCGCGCCCGCGCCGGAGACTAATGGAATGAAAACATACAATGGATTTTTCATTCTTGATACATTATTAATGCTCAGGATATTTCAACATTTTTATGTTTTTGTTATTATTAATTTCATACTCTTTATTCTTGTTATTACATTTTTTACGTAATTTATGAATGTTTACTTTATATTTGTTATTGTGGACTTAATAAACGCACTAGTTGGTCCGGGTACCCTTGTATTCTACAGAATAGACTAATATTGCTTTTTTTTTCGAATGACTAACTTGTTGCTAACCTAGTGTTTTTTACAACTTCACCGAGCTTTACCACTAACATTCTATTTTAGTATTTAAATTTTGGAAGTTCGTGAGAGGAAAGCATAGATTACATGTGTCCCTAAACCACTGGTGATAGAGTCCCGTGCAACAACTTGCTTGGTTAGGGATATCTAAAAAAAGGGAATCCTCGGGTCGGGAAATAAAAAAAATATTTTTCAATTATCTAAATTCTAACATAAACAATATTACCCGTGATTGGATATATACCTGGTTAGCGATAGGTTTGCTACCTATCACATTGTGCGACAGTGTCTTTGGCTAGAGCAGCGTCGTGGCAGTAGTACGTATACATCTGCTTACTTCAATTCATTTATTGCTTGCATGAAATGGTTTTACATTCGTAAAGGTACATACCTACATTCTTGGGAAACACTTGGATAAAGATACTTTATTTTTTCTTGGGATCTAGCCCAAAACTAAGCAAATTATATGCTTGTGTTTTGAATGTTAGTCAAAGACATAATACGCAAAAATACGTATTAGGTATATATTATGGCTTCTTATATATAAATGACTACTACTAGGTACAATTCTAATCGCAATGAAATCCCCATTTCGATTAACCATCGCATCACGCTTGAATGGATGGACTCATTTTGCTAATTCTTTTTTTGTTGTGATAATTAATGTCAGAAAAAAAGGGAATGTCAGTGTGTATGGACACGGCCGTTTGTAGTACGTGAATAATGTCTTGTAAAGGGTAAAGTTCCTGTTGGTACCTCGACCAACGAGAAGGTCAATTAAGAGCAAATACATTGCCATATATGCGAAAGAGTTTTTTTGTGTTAGAATAGCAAACAATCACTGGGCTCTCCGTAAGGTAAAAATATATCGTGCCCTATTGACACCATCGGTTTTGAAGGTACAGTAGCCGTCTAACGGCCACCCTACTCTCGGGGCCGTAATCAGTCATCCCCTCTTTTTACCCATTCTCCCCCATTTTTTGCGATAAAAAGCAGCCAATGTTCTTTCGTTTATCATTAAGTGTGTAAATATAAAGTGTCTAAATACAAAGTTTCACTGTTACAGCTTTAAAAATTACGAATTTACATATGAACATTCATCCCCTCTTTTTACCCATTGTTCCCTATTTTTTTGCAATAAAAAGTTGCCTATGTTGTTCTTCAGGGTCTATTTTATCTCAACCAAATTTCATCAAAATCGGTTTACTGGTTTAGGCGTGAAAGCGTAACAGACAGACAGACAGAGTTACTTTCGCATTTATAATATTAGTAGGGATAAATATTTTATTCATACGTTGTTGCAAATAATTTTTTTACAAATTATTTTAATTTCAATCCTATTCAATGCACACTACCACCGTTTCCAACCCTAGTGGTAGAAAAAATGTATGTATGTAGTGGCAGAATAATATGTTGTTTTAACATATTCGGGTCGGACTATAAGCATTCATATTGAAATAATACCTATAACGTGAACGCTCGCTACACCAAGTTAATGATTCGTTTGGTAGCATCCAAACTTATTCATCATCCATGTTAGCAAAGTTGCATTATGACCGCCTCGTTGGTCGAGTGGCTAACGTACACGCTTAACTACATCGACCAAACGCGAGGCTCGGGTTCGATTCCCGACGGAGGCAGGCATTTGTGTGATGAACATTTAGATGTCTGCATTTCCGGATCTGGGTGTTTATTAAATTTATTCTGGTATCTATTTAAGTATTTCTATGTATTAGAATCGTTGACTAACACCCATAACACAAGTATATAATTTGCTTACTTTGGGGTTAGATTCAATTCGTGTGATTTGTCCAAGGATATTTATTTATTTATTTATTTATTTATTTATTATCACCATTGGTATTTCTTTATTCCTTACGATAAGAATATTCGTTTGCTCGCATGCGGAAACAAGAGTGTTCCTATCAGATTGTAAAAAACAGCAAATGAAAAAGAGATACTACGGAGTTTGATGTTACTACGCGAATATTATAATATTATTTATGAATTTATATTATGCATTTCCTTGATCAATAGTTTATTTTCAGCGACGGGTGGTAGTATGGGCAGCGGCTCGGCACCACCGCAGCCGGCTACGGCCAGTTCTGGTGCAGGCGGGGACTTGTCTTTGAACCTTCGAGGCGGCTCTCGTGGCACTTCGGCTCCGTCTTCTCCTGCCAAGTCCAGAGAGTCTTTGCTGCAACGGGTGCAGTCACTTACGGGGGCAGCGCGTGACCAAGGAGCTAACTTATTAGGTAATTACCACATGACTCTTCAATTTTGTAAATGCAGCATTAATGCCACCATCGGTTTAAAAATGTTTTGGCTTCATCGAGTCCCGCAGCTTATACAGCAATTTTACTAATTGTATGAGGTCTTTTTTTTTCATTATAGTTATCTAAAATTTAGATTAATATAACATGAAAACAGACAGCGAAACTTTCATGACACTGCAATTCGCTGCCATTTTATACGTAAATTTTAAACCGCAAACCTATGATTTGTATTTGATAAAAGAAAAAAATTAAATAATAATGTAATTTTTTAACGCGCTAATGTATCATTGCACATGTTACATTTTTGTTTTGTGCCCTCACTTCCTTCGCAGTAAAAAGCCTGTACTAAACCAGCCAAATTTCGTCACGAAGTCGAACCAACGGAGAAAAATTCTAAAAATGCCCGACACACAACCCTGCTTGACGCCAATGTTGACATCAAACCCAGGCGATATGTTGCCATCCATCCGCACACATGCTTTACACTCTCGGCCAATATTAATAATCAATCCTAATCCAAAACTTGCTGTCCGAGATTGATATTTTGATCCATTTTTATGTTATCGCTTACCAATAACATATCTGTAGACAGGATAAATATGGCAATTGGGTATAGGATAGGCCGGCGGATACGCAGCTATCTAGATTGCTTGAAATCCATCTTTAGAGAAATATTATTAACATTGGCCGTAAATCACAGCTCTGAGTAAATTGAAATAGTTGACAAAAAATCACATACACACAGTGGTTACATCATCTGAGTACATTATACTTAGTCTATTAACGGGGAATATCCCAGTATTCATTGAGGCACGACGTGCCTCAACTCTAGTTTTCAGTGTTCACCATTTACAACCAGAGCCATCACAACTGGCGATATAAAATCATATGATTCCAGACATAATTTTCTTCATTTGCATTTATTTGTTTAAACGTTATTGTACACAAATAAAAATTGTGAGTACAAAAGGCGAAAGTACAAAATGCTAACTGTATTCTCTCCCAGTCAATCTTTCTTGACCTACTAGCATACCCGCCCCGCTTCGGGGGACTTAATTCAAAGATATATTGATTCGAAATACGTAACAAAAATATGTTAAGGGGCCATATACGCTAAATTCCGTCAGCAGTTTACTGTTTTTTTCATACAAAGCAATCATGGATCTTGCTGACAAAAATACACAAGATTAACATGAATATGCTTTACTAGACTATTGTTTCTAAAACACGATTCATTTCACTTTGCTCGATAGAAAAAAATCAAAAAGTTAACCCTTTTTTGAAAGCTTTTGTTTTCTGTCTACTTCAATTGTGAAAATATCGACACCAGATTTAACGTAAACACTAAACATAGATAAGTACTATACCT
>NJDD01000201.1:110684-121510 GCA_002245505.1 Calephelis nemesis
AATCCTGTCTGGGGCGAAATTTTTTCTTTCTTTAAAATTTATAGAAAGATTAAGATATGACATCGCAAAGTCGTCTACAAAGTACCGTACCTACGCGCTGAGTGCTCTGACATGCTAGATAGCTGCCTGCTAGATACCTATTTTTTTTCATAAATGGACTTATTTGTAGATACTTTATGCCCAGAAAAAATTTGGATGGTGATAAAAAAATCTTGCTGTATAGAATTTTTTTATGGTAATGGAAGGCTAACATTGTAAGTGTTCACACCTTTTAATATTTACTATAAAGGGTTAAGGGTCCACGAAAATCCAGAAAAAGAGTCCACGAAAGTCCACGAGAATCCACGAAAATAACGTGATTACAATGACTGTTGGTTTTTTAATGTAATGGTTTATTTTCTCATGGGACACAGAATAGGCTCATCCGTTTGGCAACATCATATTAAAAACCAAAATTCATTTTAGTCACGTTACTTTATATGAAGTTACCTTTTATTAGATTTATAAATAAAACGCTGTCTAAAATTTTAACACTTATTTTGAAAGGAAAATCTAAATTCATTTGCATTAATTATACAAATTTTCAAAGAGAAAATGGATTAAAGTGGCTATTCGAAGGTTCAGCCTTAGCAGACCAAGGTACTATAAAGTTTTAGTCAGATTTATAATAATTTAAATATTGAATTTGTAACAATACTTTGAATGTGTATTTGCATATTATGTGCAGCTATGTTTCAAAAAATGTGCACTTGCACTCACTTTGAATAAAAACACAAAAAAATACAAAATACATTTATAGCAAGTACTTGGTACGGACTTTACTGTTCCACACTACACATAATATTAATGGACTTGCGACACGCTTGGCTGATTTTTTCCATTCCAAAATTAATTTTACGATTTTGATTAATCTTAATTGGCTGTAGTCTGAGCTACTATTTATGCCGGCTAATTAGAACACGTGTTGTGAATTAATAAATATAATGCCGGCGTTACACAAGAAAGTACCTACTGCTTACCTTAACGAAGGTACCATTTTGCTAATAGGCACTATTTCGCCTTCAGCAAAAATATCATTTGTCTTAGACCCGCCAGATACATTCGGAATCCCGTTTCAATATTCCGGAACAAAATAACTCCCCATAAAAATCCACTAAAATTCCGCTCGAAAAAAATACATGACGTGTGTGCAAGTCCCATAGATTTGTTTGGATATGTTGCGTTTCGATCACCGTTCGATCGATCGATCGAATTCATACCAATCAGTAGACTTCGTTCGTTCGAAAATATATTCTTTATTTCGGAATTCAATGCGGTCCAGTGCGTTTGAAATCGCGTAACGAAAAATACCCATTTCGAAAGCAACTCCTCTATACATTTTGTGTGAGCACCACACGTTCAAAAATTTGGTACGGAAAGGCCTTAGTGTTGTCAATCTAACCATGTTTTGGCTATATTTGGTCACATTTTAGATGAAGATAACAAAAAATAGCCACAATATCAGCAAAACTGTATGAAATTTTAATAAAAAAATAAGTTTATTTTATTTCATACGTTTATTATATTTTATAACTAAGTAATTATTATTATTTGCCATTTTTGGTCATCACCAGAGCAAGTTTGTACACAGCGCTCTACCAGCAGTGCATTGAATTACCTTTTTGTTCGTCTGTTACCAGCTGCCAAACAGAGAGATGGATGGTCGATTCTAGCAGAGATTAGTAAACATAATATATATGTATATTGCGTTTGGTTCTACACTGGGAACCCGCATCAACTCGGAGCAAACAAAATTCGTAACAATCAGTACTATGTTTAAACTACGCGATAATATTTTCGCAGTGAACTTGTCGTTCATTTGCAATTACCTATTTCGAGTTAGTACTCAGTATGAGCGAAAATGGGAACTCGTTCATTTATTATCATAAAGCAAAGTTAATGAAGTACTTAGTTTTGATAGAGCATTTATAAAAGCACTTTCAACAGATTGCTATATGAAAATATTTGGAGCTGCGATAAGATATAACATACTTACCGTAATGATAAAATCGCTAGATATAGATATATATAAGCTATTGCCAGAGATTAGTAAATATATATTCTCTTTTCTGTTACTGTAACTAATGTCGACCTAAAATATATTTTGCAGAGAGCTTTCTTCTTATATTCCATTTAGTTAGTAGGTATTTTTTTGATAATGGAAGGCAAACAAGCAGACGGATTTCCTGATGGTGAGAAATTCACGTCGCCTAGAGACACCAAAGGTGGTAATGGTGCTTTTCCAACCTGAGGCCGGGTTGTCAGGCCTCGAGCAAAAGTAAGTTTACCGGCTACCTTACCCTCCAAATCGGAACACGTCACGACGTTATAGTGGCAAGAATAGGTAAGGCGGTGGTACCAATCCGGGTGAGTCGCTGCGAAACTCTACCACCTAGTCAAAGTCTAGTAGTATCCAGATACATAAACATTTTACTGTCAAATTGATTTATTTATGATACAAATATCATCACTCTCAAATATTCATACATTCCTGCGGTAAACTAAAACCAAATATACCTATACAGGACACTAAAACGTTTTACTAAAATTTGACGTATGTCAAAACCGTCAAAACTGAGTGTCGTGACTGTCGCTAGATTGACGACGAATACGTTTTATTGATCTTTACTATTTATTAATGAAGGTCTTAACTTTCCTTTTTAATCCCTTACTATACAACTAGGCTTGAAATTCCGTACAGATTTTTAGACCTGTTTCAAAACACAATTCGTAAGCACCTTCTGACACAAACGAATTGTGCCTATCTATACAAAGATCTTATTGAAAAAATATTTACCATCTCAAAACATCTTCTCTGTGTTTTTATTTAATTTTGGGAGAGAGTGTACTTTCTTTTTCTTTTTTGAGTAAATATTAACAATCCAGCTCTAACAAACCCGATATACCTATAACGTGCACGGTCGATACTATGTACTTTTTCTGTATATGTATGAACTATGTGTGTGTCTATGTACTATGTGCGGCTTCAGCTGCCAGCGAGATCACAATTCTCAGCTCGCCCCATACTCTTACGCTTTGAATTAAGATCCTATTAAAAATCAATGTGGAAGTTTTGGCGACAACATACAGTGTCTATTTGTCTCGCCATTTTAGATTCATTGATATGTTTTGATAATTGTGTCTACAAAAACTAACAAAAAAATTTTTTTTTTCAATAACCCCACCCGACACCATCTCGATCACTTCAGCTTTCAAACAAAAAAAACCCTTTCTTTCTGTCCGTATGTCCGTATGTTACAACCACTTTTTAAAACAAAATATAAGAATTAAGAAACACATCCCCCTGAGATTACCGGACCTTTTTAGTTAGTGGTCGCGCCATGATCTGGTGGTAGATTTTAGAATTTTAAAGGCGTGTCATGAAAACTCCTTGTATAGTCTATCTATACTTATATAACAATCTGTAGAAGAGTGAGTTTTGTACATTTAAGAAAGAATACTTAGAAAAATAAGCGCAGGCGCCTAACAAGGGCCAGCTAAACACATTTTTAGCATTTTTAGATTTGTCTGTCTGTCTGCCTGCCTGCGTCATGACAGTCTGGTAGGTACCTAAATACTTTATATTCTAAAGAATTAAAGGATAATTTTATCACCTATGGTAAATACCAAAATGTAATTGGTCTATATAGTTAATTAACGTGTTGCCCGATTTATTTATTTTTTGTTTCGTAGTAGGTATGTGTTTTTCTTTGTCCCAAAAAGTTTTGTAGTTTAAGAGTTACAGATAAAAAAGTAATCAGTCTTAAGCGGACAATTTACTTAAAATCCGGAATGTAGTAAAACATTTGACCTTTCAGCTCATCTTATATATACATATTTTCACACCAAAACCCTCTGTACGGCAGGTAAAGAATTTTGAGTGCCAAGACGTGAACCCAATTCATCGGGTCAGCAGCTAGTTTGAGAAAAGTTTCTATTTCTACCACATATATAAAAAACCAAAAGAAAAGTAAACGTCTTAAGTAACAAATTACTATTTTTGACACTATAAAAGTAATTTAAAAAAAAGTGTAAAAACTGAAACACTTATCTTTTAGGTATAGTACTTATCTATGTTTATGTTAAAACTGGTGTTGATATTTTCACAATTGAAGTAGACAGTTGGGTTTTGCTTTCAACAAAAGGGTTAACTTTTTGATTTTTTTCTATCGAGCAAAGTGAGTAGGTACTATACCTAAAAGATAAGTGTTTTAGTTTTTATATTTTTTTTTCAAATTACTTTTAAAGTGTCAAAAATAGTGATTTGTCGCTTAAGACGATTACTTTATAGCACAGTATTTCATAATAATCGTGGAGCGGGAGAGTGCGGTGATTGGCTTTTCTGGCTGACTAAGTATGGGGCCTTAATGATGGAAAGTAGTTAGAGGTGTAACCTTTGCCCTAGTTGCGTGTCAGAAGTATTTAACTCGGCCAAAGCCACAAATGGTTTTATCGAGGTGTTATTAATGCAGGAGCTGTCGGTGACGGCCAACTCGGACGGCGCCAACGTCTCCATGGCGGTGTACAGGGGCGGGACCAAAGTCACTCGGTGCTTCAAGTGAGTTACAAATGTTGATCTATCGTATCCACGTGACGTGCCTCGATATATACTTACGTTAGGTGGTGTTTGTTTTCATTGAACGTAATTTATTATTGGATATTTATGACTGTTAATATGTTGCAGCATGGGTCTTGTTTGTGAGTGTCTACTTGAATATAACACTGAATTTCTGGGAGTGCAGAAAATCTCTCTAATGGAGAATGTAGCCGGGCAAATAATATCACTCCAAATTTTTTGTAAAAACTAGAAATCGATATGTGTGCTATTGAAACATACGCATATGTGTGTATATATTGTATTGTATGTAAACACCTAGATACATGTATTAGTATGATATGCGGATATACGGACATTGTTGGTCCAGTGGTCGTTACACATTTTTAGCAAGTTTCTCCTATTCAACCTATTAAAAGCGATAATATTCCACATTAGGCCCGAGTTCGTCCTGGTGAGACAGAATGTACGGGACGCCGGCGCCGACCACCGCTCGCTCCTGCTGGGACTTAAGTTCGGAGGAGTGCCTTCTGTCAACAGCCTAAATTCTATCTATCACTTCCAGGTATTTGTTTATTTTGACTTCACTACATAGCATAAAATGTTTCTTTTAATAGATAAAGTGATTGAAGAGAAAGGTTTATATGTAAATTTCATAACCGTGCAAAGCCGGAGCGGGCCGCTAGTATACAATAAAGTTATTGACACGTTGATAATTTTCACTGATCAGTCAGTCTGGAGAACTGTGTACATCTCGTACGTTAAAGCAGAGATTAGCATATTGCCTTTGATTAAGGAAATGGGTTGTGTATCATAAAGGTCGTACATAAACCTATATAACTACAAAGTTTTTTAATAATCTACAAGTTTTTTCTTTAAGTAGAATAAAAACGCTGACGTATAATTATTGCAGACTAGTTGACTTCGGCTGCAGATTAATTTAATCCCATTAACGACGCTACCGGGTTACCTACAATGTTCCTGGCAGGAATTGTCCAGAGAAATAGTCGGAAACGTAATTTCCCATGCATTTCTGATGCAAATACCTATAAGTAGTATAATACTAAGAAATAGTATGCACATCATCCCTAACACCAAGGCCATAGCACAGACCGGCCGGCCATAACACACTTATGGTGTCTGTAAGCCATGGATCATGTATCTTACCACGGGGAGAGCCATACGCCTGTTCTATATCTAATGCCATAATAAAGAAAGGAAATTCCAAAGTTACTGATTTCTAAAGGTTACTATTCTAGTACGGGTCGTTTACTGGTTTTCGTAACTAATAAAATTCTAACTTATACCTACCATGCTTTAATACATTACGAATGTAACAATTACTGTTTTGTCTTAAAACAAGTAACAAGAAGGCGGCTTCTCGTACTATTAGAAATATCCATCACCTATACCATATACACCATCAATGTTAGTGGTGCTTCGCTATATTAAGGTCGTGATCTAAGGCTTCGTTTACAAGTCTTCTGACAACCTTACCTTTTACCGTTGAACACGATAATAACGAGAAATGACGTTGTGCCCACAGGAATAGAAAAGTCAGTAGTACTACGGTTATAATAAGTGTGAACTACGTATAATAAGCTTGTTCTACCTTTTTTATAATGGATTTCCGCGAAATAACGCCTGATTCAATAGAATAATTGATGGAGCTGGTGTCCAATATCCTAAATTATTGGATTACAACTATCGGTGTCAAAATATTTTTCGAAAAAACACTTGTTTGGGTAAGATTGATGCGCCAGTCTCACTTTCTTAGAGCATCATTAGACATAAATAGGTACCTGACGAAGTGTGAAAAGTGACTGAATATTTATATTGTAGATATAAACATATTTAAACGATTTGTAGGACCGGCCTTGGGTATTTGGACATCTTCTCCAACTCCAGCGCCGTTTGGGCAGAGAGAACTTTCCGCTCATCGAGCAGACGTACTACCACAATCACACCGACATGGTAAGTGCTTTCCGTTTTACGCAGGCGCCTCAAGTGAAACTCATAAATATTCAAGATTCTTTATTGTTATCTACTTACCAACTAGGTTTGTGTTAATTTACAAAATAAAACTTAAATATAAACATAACTTAAAATAAATAAAACAATACTTAAATTACGCTTGTCAACGACAAAATAACAATTTAAAACTGCACTCCTTACCCACTGGTTAGGTAATTGGTTTGCAGCTAAATAATTCGAAAACATCAGATTTATTGTAGTAAAGCTCGTTCTCACTTTAAC
This sequence comes from Calephelis nemesis, assembly GCA_002245505.1. Lineage (NCBI taxonomy): Eukaryota > Metazoa > Arthropoda > Insecta > Lepidoptera > Riodinidae > Calephelis > Calephelis nemesis. The sequence continues at coordinate 117,535 of NJDD01000201.1, forward strand.
ATACGATGCGTAGTTTGGATAATAGCATGTCATTCTTTGTAAATATTTTTAGATCAGACCTTTTGATGTCTCTGCTGCCAGAATAACATATTATGGTATTAAACGCTTTGTGTATTGAATCACCTTTTTAAATTAATTTAGTGTGTTTTTTGATATTAAAATACGAAATAGACTGTACTAAATTTATACATGAAAATAATAGCATGTCATTCTTTGCAAATATTTTTAGATAAGACCTTTTGATGTCTCTGCTGCCAGATTAACATATTATGGTATTTAACGCTTTGTGTATTGAATCACCTTTTTAAATAAATTTTGTGTGTTTTCTGATATTAAAATACGAAATAGACTGTACTAAATTTAAACATGAAAAAATGTGATACACCGCTCTATCTCGTGCGACTTCCGCTCGAGACATCTTGACACAATAAGTTATTCCACACATGTATATAGACAACATACTCTGTGGTCTACATTTGTACACTCCTGCACTCATGAAATAAAACTGTGACCTCTATAACAAATTTTAATCTTTATGTGAACGAGCTATTAGAATCTTACATTTTTAACCACCGAGTAAAAAAGGAAACTGAATAAAAGTTGTTGTTATTAATGTTTTTGGTGTTCCATGTTTGGTGTATTAAAATTTTTCTGTCAAAAACAAAATGGTGGTATCGATATATTCTGCCAATGCGACGGAAATGCACCTCTTTTTGCACTGATATTTAATTGTCACAGAGTAATTCGGAAATATTTGTTAATAAATTGTCATTAGCAACATATATCAAAATCTCTCTGGATGATTGTTACTTTGAGCTTATCAGAAACAATATGAGTTTCAAAAATGTTTTAATTTAGTGTAGAAATTTATTTAAATGTTTTTTTAAATTTAGCTTCGGTCACCTGATTATAGCCCTGTGTGTTCTTTTGCCGTCTTTATGGAACATTTAAAACAAATTTCACATTAATTACATTAATTAATGTGTCGAAGGTTAATAAAATCTGTAATTGAGATATTATAAATGTACAAATTAAAAAATCATAGCCCAACGAATTACATTTTGCATAAATGATTTGACTAGCCAAATCGTGCTATATGTGTAAGAGTAATGTGTAAAAGCTTCCTGGCTATAGGTCTGGTACTACGTGGGTTGCATTAACGGTAACAGGCATTTCGAATATACAAATGGTTTTTATGATTTATGGTCGAGTCGATAGAATCAGGTCATCGTGCTGTTCATCTGCTGCTTCTGCAGGCATCTCGTGAGGGCTGGAGCTCTGGAATGTATTACACATACTTCAAAAATCAGTTTGATTAAATGTAAAAATTGGTGGGACCGTTTGTTACTTAATCACGTTTTACCGACTTGCAATTTACTGTATTCATAAAATGAAAAAAAATCAGTAACCATCTCGATTCTACCGGCTTTCAAATAAATAGATCCGCATCGAAATAGGTCCACTCGTTTGAGAGCTACGATGCATCAGACAGACCCACACACAAACACGTCAAACTTATTACATTCCTCTTTTACCGTCGGGGTTTCAAAAAAAGAGAAGGGGGTTTCTGTCTTGGAAAATAGCTTCTAATAAAATATATGGAAACCTAATAAGGTATGACGATTAAAATTGAAATTGGTAACGCCAATTCAAATTTTCATTGTTGATTTTTTTTTTGTTTGGTGTAGGTGCGGGCCGGGTACCTAAACAAACAAAAAATCTTTGGCATTTTTTTATTTTTGTCAAATTACAAAACATTTATCACATATTATGAATAAATGAGGATCTCTTTTTTAATTTAGGTGCAAACGTCAGCATCGACTATTAGCCGACTTTAATTAATAATTTATATCAAGTTTTTATTAGATTTTATAAAATCTTAAATACCAAATTAAAAATAAGTAGTTATAAGTCGTCACATGAGTCTCATCAGGGTCTTAGCAAAAGCGGTGGCTACCTTACTTAATTAAGCTAATCAAGTCAAATATAGTATACCTATTTAATTTCCTTATGCACTTCATTTGAAATTTGAGGAGGATGTTATATCGGAAAGTTTTACACCTGTATTCTTTTTTTATATATATAACAATCGATTTATCCGTCATTTCAGAAACGAGTTTAAAAAAAACATTGTTTATATTTTAATTTTAATTTATTTATTTTTTCTTTAATTTTGTATGTTACTAACCCTGATATGGACTATGTCTGAAATAAAAATTATTTTTTTTTTAATTTCAATTTTTATTTTTAAAGAGCATACTTCCAAGGTGGTCCCATTGTTTGGATGATGGGTACACCATTATACATCCAAGCGAATGGAATGGTGTAGTAAGAATCCACAGTATATATATATACAGGAAATCAATTACAAATGTATAATCGGAATAACACTCGAGAACACTGCTCCCTCACTTCTTATATGTACGATGTACATAACTAATAATGAATGATCCGTCACGATATAGAACTGAATAATTATTTAACGAGGCGCTAAAAGCATCTGAACAGATAATATGATCAAGGTACTCGAAATATAAGAATTAATGTTGTAATTGTCTGAAAGTGTAATTGGCTCAACATTTCCCGATATAGAACTGTTTGAAGTCGGCCGTCAGTCTGTTAGTATCAATCAATACGATATGTTTCATACTGAACGTTTTGAAGCAGTTTCTCATATTCAAATACTTGCTTTAACAATAATTATTAAATATGATTTTACTGCAGTAAATCTATTACAATAGACTTATAATCTTTTTTCTTTCCACCAAATTCAAATAAATCAAAACATAAATATTCGGGATTGGACATGTGCCTGGTTGATGATAGTTTTGCCAGCTACCATATTGTGGGGCTAACTGAAACGGCAAACCGATGGTGCCCTAGTTGTATCTTCGCCTAACTTTTCTACCTAAAGACATTCGTCTATTGTGTTTTTAGCTGGAGGGTAGATAGGTAGTTATAGGGTGTATAGATAGTAATAAGTAAGATTTGTACTTTAGTGCTTACACCACGGCCGTAGGACAGCGACGCACATGTAACATCTACGGTGTCCACAGGCCGCGGTTACCTCTGAATCGTATGACTTTTAGGTATCTTATCGCATTAAAAACGCGTATTTTCAAGAATAATAAATATATAAATATCCTTGGACAAGTTACACAAATTGAATCTAACCCCAAAGTAAGCAAACTATATGCTTGTGTTATGGGTTTTAGACAACGATTCTAAAATAATAAATTATATTATAAAGAATAAATTTAATAAACATCCAGACCCGGAAATGCAGACATCTAAATGTTCATCATACAAATGCTTGCCCCCGTCGGGAATCGAACCCGAGCCTCGCGGTAGGTCGTTGTAGTTAGGCGTGTACGCTAGCCACTCGACCAACGAGGCGGTCAAAACAAGGTTTGATATAAGGCGTTTTAAGGCGAACGTTAATACATAAAAAGGTTTCCAGAGCCGACGACCTATTGGCTGCCAATTCTTTGTATTGCGGATGTCTATTGTCCATGGATGATGGTGACTTCTTTTCGACAAAAAGTCCCCCAGCTTGTAGGCAGTTTTTCCATAAAAATATTATTTACATTGTCGTATTTCAAATGCAGCAGTCCGTTTAGTTTGGAGACGTTTGGAGACTATACGTTTCGTTTAGATGGAACATAAAGCTAGTTGAGTTTTCGTATAACTCGATGACGTGAATTTTAAATAACTATTTAAAATAAGCAATGTCTCAAAATAAATAAAAAAATAAATATCTCTGTACAGATAACAACAATATATCTAATCCTAAAGTAAGCAAGTTTCATGTTTGCGTTATAGGCATCAACTATATAAATACTAAATTGACAGCGTAAGATAAGAAGGTCTGCAAGACCCGTGATACTTGGCCCTTGGTACAACTGCCTACCACGTAAGGGACTTGATGTGAAAATATGTGAAATAATTTTAATAAACGCCCAGTTTTGATCTATGT
>NJDD01000201.1:135076-145678 GCA_002245505.1 Calephelis nemesis
CGCCAGCAGGAAAACTGATCTACATATCTAAACTGTGATGGTTCCTTGTTGACTTAGGAATTTTAAAAATTATTTAGTTACTGTTGAATCAGAATGAGAATACGTAATATCTAACATTAATTAAAATCTTCATGTTTATTAAAATTAGGTAGAATAGCGCAAGGTATTCGTTTATTCTAATTTTAAGTAAAAATGTAAAGAATTCTCCTCGGCCACACGCAACGTGACACATGCAATGTGGCCGAATACAACGAGTAAGTAGATGTCACGTCCGATATATTATCATCATCATCATTATATCATATCCCGGTTGTTCCTCACGCTTAGAAGAGGGGTTGTCGATGATGTCGTAAAAGAGCTGTATTTCTACGTAGAAAATACTAGAGAAAATTCGTAACGATAAGTTACAGGAACGCTTTTTTTTAACTCAATTTTTTTTTAAATACTACATAATCTTTTCGACACCGCATTATACGAGATAACAGCTATTGTACTAAAGGAACATCATAATGGGTTAGAAAGTAAACAGAAACTGGGTTAGGGGATCCCTAAGGCCTAATGACACGTAATATACGTCAAATACAGGCACCAAAAATGGTAGTGGTGTGATGCCAACCTGAAGTCGGGATGGTTAGTTTACTCTGAATTGAACGGGATAAGAAACGCAGATAGTCTGTGAGAATGATATAAGCTTCTAAGGGTTGACAAATTAATTACCAATTGTAAAACATTGAGTAAGACAATATTTGATAACTAAATATCTTTAACAATATTGTAAAATTTACAATGTTAGTAGGAACATCTCTACTAATAGTGAAGCTATAAAAATATTCTAATGGATCACTTAAATAATTTTAAATGTTAATATTGTTAAAAATAAAGCACTGCACTTTAAAATAGTAAGTATTTCAATTTAACAGCGTATCTACTTATGTAGTAAAAGAGATATTTAGCTGAGTATATTTTGTCCCAGCGGAACCGATTTGAAGGAAATTCGTCATGTAAATATGTTAGACGTAGGAGGTGGATATATCATCCTTCATATTTCAACGGCTCAACGAATTTTCTTGAAATAAATAAATAATTCAAAAGCACGGGAAGCGCTGCGGGGAAACTCTAAAACACTTTTTAAATCTATATAAGGCCATTTCAACATAAGCTTTTAACGATGCAACGAGCTAACACATAGTGGCTGTCTCCTCCCAAATAGAGTGAGAGATGAAGTGCTTTGTCGTCTCTCGCCGCGTCGCTAATGGGGAAACTCGATTTTTATCCAACTTGTTTACTAAACGTGCGTTGCCTTAAAAACTGATAATTGTTACTTTCTAAAAATAGATAGATCTTGAGTGCCATCCTTGACATAATTATTCAAACACTATTATGGTGAACTCGGATTTTAGTAAATTTTAGTTATGTATGTATATCAAGTATCAACATACTTTTTTGTTATAAGATAGCCGGTGGCTCTCTTTATGATAAGAGACGATCGCCTATAGATCCCATAGATGTGACTGGTTGCAACAGACGGTTGCAAATTAAAGCGGTGCCGGTGGTACCAATCTGGGAGAGATGTATTAGTACAATATTGTAGCATTCTAAACTATCATTTCGCACTGTCACCCGACGAAACTTTCACATCCTGGAAACAAAACCGCCCGTGAAATAAATGCGTTAAAATTATAACACCGACCCGGCGAACATCGTACTACTTGACATTATCAGTTTGTATGAAAAGCATTATTTTCCCATTTTCCCCACAATTTTCCCGGTTTTACTTCTCATAAGATGACTATCACAATACGAGAAGTATGTGTATATGTACTTCTCCTGGTAACTATCACAATAACTTAACAATGTAAATACTAACACAACAAAAAAACAATTAGCAAAATTGGTCCTTCCGTTCAGGCGCAATGCGAAGTGGGACTTCATTTTTATGTATATACTAGCTGCGCCCCGCGGTTTCACCCGCGCAAATCCCAATCCCGCGGGAACTCCGGGATAAAAAGTAGCCTATATGTTATTCTGGGTCTTTAGCTACCTACATACCAAATTTCATCGTAATCGGCTTTGTAGTTTTTGCGTGAAAGAGTAACAAACATCCGTACATCCATACATACATACATACATACATCCATACATCCATACATACAAACTTTCGCATTTATAATATTAATAGGATAGATAGATACTAGAAACCTAGCTTTATATTTATTTTAAGGCGAAGGTGTACATACATCTCAAAACACATTTAAGATATTTTAGATGTTTACATTATACATTGGAAGCATTGAATGTACAAAACAATGTTTACAACAATGTACAGGCTAACAATATGCAAGTTAATTATCGTGACTGGAAATGAAAAATGAACAATGTCCTCATAAAATGGGAAACCAATGAGCCACATCTTGAAATAAATGTCCAATTGTCGAACATTAGCGGAAATTCGGTTCCGAAGATCATTCTGTAGTGCATTGACTGGTACCAAACGATGCATTCATCCGCCAAATATAATTGGTAATAGTCTTTTCGGAATCAAAAGAGCAACTTCACAAAAACTCAAATCAAAAAAGTTTATTTTTAATTACATGAACCGATCTTACTTCAAATTATGATAAGGGTATGTACAACGATTTCAAACATGAATGTCGTAAATGTCACAGATTTTTAAGAAAGAAAAAATCCCCGTGTTGGTCCGGGTTCCTATGCAGAATAGACCATCTGCCTTCCTGCCAGGCAGCTCGTAAAGGCGAGCATAGGCTTTCCGTCACTAACACCGTGACATCTGACTAGGTGGTAGAGTTTGCAGCGACTCACCCGGATTGGTACCACCGCCTTACCTATTCCTGCCGCTATATCGTCGACGACGTGTTCCAGTTCGGAGGGTAAGGAAGCCGGTAAACTTACTTTAGCTCGAGGCCTAATATCCCGGCCTCAGGTTGGCAACGCACCATTACCAACTTTGGTGTCTCTAGGCGGCGTGAATTTCTTACCATCAGGAAATCCGTCTGCTTGTTTGCCTTCCAATAACATAAAAAAAAAGCCAACGCTATCTTTTGTTAAACCTATAAACCCTGCGTAGCTGCAAGTCTACGTAGCTGTTAGCTGTACGAATCCTGATACTTAGCACTCGATAAACTCTTCCTATCCTACTAGGGAATTGGCGTGAAGATATATCTGTATGTTAGTTGACCTCCACGTCCAAATATCCTTGCATGTTCCGGAGTCCAAGTTACAAAAGTACTGTATATACTGGGAACTTTAATGCCGTGGTTTCTGAACTGCAAAACTTATGACAGAAATATATACGGGAAAATCTGTAAAGTAAACGGTATCAAACCAAAATGTAAAAGATGAAATTGCCCGTTCCTGAATTGTAGCCAAGTTTTCATTTTGTCTTTTTTCGAGAATACCGCAAATAGAATAAAAAGTAGCCTCTAACATTTCTTGAAACAACAAAATTTTATCAAGACTGATTCAGTAGCTTCGACGTAAATTGTGGCTGCGAAATGGATAGGCATACAGACAAACCGAAACAAATCTAAAAATGCTCAAAATGTGCACGGCTGCCATTTTTAGTCATTTGGTAGTCGAAACGACTAAAGAAGAGTAGTAGATTCTGATGTAATTTGTGATCATGTACATTCACTCTACCACAATTTTATTATATGTATTTGTAATGCACAGATACTATTTATTATAATTGACGTTACATTGTGGTTCAGTTTAATTCGTAGCACTGGTAAACAAGTACCGTTACCATCAATAAAGCCCGGTGAAGTTTAAAAAACTGCAAAAAATATCAAATAAATAATAGTTTTTTTTAATGTACTCCAACGTGTACAAATTCAGATTTTAGAATTCATGTTAGAGTACAAGCGGCCACCTATCGCTATCACAAAACATTTTTGATTTCTTACAGACACTTAAATGATGCTTTTCCGTTGCCGTTATTTAGTATATGTATTAGCATTTGTTTGGTTGTAAACGATACAACAGGTTTCGACAGATGTAATTGCAGTCCGCCGGCAGCCCTTCTGCTCTGTAATCACTGTTCCGAAGCTTTACAACAAAATAAGCATTGTTAAAAATAATACACAAGCAAATGAAACCAATTTGAGCTCCTAATTTGATAATACGATCCTAATTTCTTTTGCTTTGAGTTGTGAATCTTCCGAGTTTTGCTAACAACGCAATTACTGGCAATTACTTTGTATTTACTTCATTTAAATACTGGCCATCGATTAAATAAATTTGTACTGTAAGGACGTTAATATAGTTACTTAGATAATACTTGTCATCATTAACATGTATATTTAAATGTGAAATATTGAAAGTTAATTTAAAAATAATTGCCTCTATGTATAAGTTTAACCGCCCCGTCAATGGCGAGGTTAGCGTAAGTAGATGCCAAGCCTTCCAACCAAAAACTTGGATTTAATTCTCGACGAGGGAAGACATTTGTGGTATACTTTGATGAAGATGTCTGTAATCCTGGGTCTGAATTGGTGTTTATTAAATTTATTCAAGTATCTATTTACGTATTCCTATGTACTCGTATTAGTATCGTTGACCCTCATAACTATTCCATCCCCATAACCATAGCTTAAGCATACAATTACATAATTACTTAAGGATAACTAAAACGAAAGAAGAAAAAAATGCTGAAAAAAGATGTAAATCAAAATTAGTCAATGTTTCGGGCTATTCTTTTTATTTTATAACTTCTGAAAAGCAAAAATATGTTACACAAAACGTTCTTAAATCGGATAAACTGTTCAAAACAAAAATAAATACCTACCTATGATAATCTTGTAACGTTAGCATTTGGTAGTGGTGGTCCACCACCCATCAAAAATAAATTGGTGTTAATGTTAAATTAGGCATTCGGCAACCCTCGCGCGCTTGAATTATATACAGGGAATTTGGTTACGAAAACCAGAGTATTTTAATGGGAATGTGACAACCGCCACACTCAGTGTCGGTATGAAATCGTAAAATTCGTAGTTTAGAAAAAATAATCGTGATAGATAAATTCTGGGATTTCCCCCAACTCATTTGTACTTAGGTACGTTATATTTGTTTCCATATCACCTTTAAATAATTGAATTGGATTGTAGAATAAAAGTGTTAATGTCGCACGAATGAATGCGCGGGTATTAGTTTTTATTTTATTTAATAAAACATTTGTTTGCATTTTAAAATGCTAAAGCATTTTTTGATTTTTAAGAACCTATCTAAGAGAAGAAATAGTGATATTTTAGATTAGTTGCTAGGTAAATGCTGTTATTTTTCAATAATTAACAATAATGCCCTAGCAACAAAGCTAATAGGTCTATCTGTAGGTAGGTTATTAGTAATGGTCGTAAGAGAACAAGGATAAAGAGATTATCTTTCGTTTATGGTATTTCAAGGGCTCAAGCATGAAAGGGTAATAGTGAGGGGTTGACATAATCCGATTAGAAGAAAAATCCTCACGTATGTTGACTTCTGTTGGGAGAGGTCTCAGAGTTTTATTTTGATAGTCGACACCAAGGACTATGATTTTTATCTTCGTTGCATAAAAATCCTAACTTCGTTATAAAACAGTTGAAATATTTAAGGTTAGTGTTTCACAATATATTATTAGCAGGAGGTGAAACTTCTAAAACCGATATCGATATATTATGAGTACCTTGCATCCTTTGATATTTCGATCTGTATTACTTTGCCTAAGTTTTTACTTATAAAGCTTTGATAATGTGTTCTTATGATTAAAATTAAGCATAATTAAGTTCATTTTTTTTAAATAAAGCGCTAACTTTTTTGCAAAATAGTGGTGCCGTTGAAATGTTATGACCAAACAACGAATTGATCAAAAATTTCTTTACAAGAACGTACTTAAAACATAAACCAGAATTGCGAACATCTTCCTTTTTCAAAAAAAAATTTAAATAAATAGACTTTAGCCGTATCACTAATAAACATAGATAACTTTATTACAATATGATACAGACTATTAAATCAACCTAACCTTACTCTTACCTTAGTCTTTGTTTATCAATAAGGCTAAGGAAGTGAACAGTGTGCTAGTGTAAACCACTACTATTATGTACATGATGGTTTCATTTGTATGAGGCAATCGTAAATGACAACGTCTAGCTTTTGACTTAGAAAACATAATGGTGCAAGACGCAGGTATTTCCATCAAATTTCTTGTATGATAGTGATACATTTAAATTCAATTTAAATATTTGCGACTTAACTTCATATTACACCTATTCAAATTTATCATGTACTTAAAGATATCATGTAATACTAGCCATTGGGCGGGATAAACGGGATAAAAAAGTATTCCTTCAAAGTCTTATACAATATTTAGCCGACTTGAAGTGTAAACGTAACCTACACACAAACCAAGTGAGTTTGTCGAGGTTTGTTAACTAGTCAATTGTTTGTTAACTTTTAATTATTTTAGCTACGACTCACATCTAACTTGTTTTATATTCCATTTTCACAATTTTTCCATTCCATTTGAAAAAGTTCAACATGTTATGATGTCAAATGAAGGATAATGTAGCCGCCCATGAATAAACATTCCGTAGCTTTTGGAGAAAAAAGTGCGACAAAATAACAGCCACCTTTAGAACCTTTTTTCTTATTCAGAAAAGGCTCTAGCATAATTTTTTATCTGTATTTCGAAACCCTCGAGAACGTTTCTTATTATGCACGCTCTCCTGAATGTTGAGCAGCGTCGCACACCTAAAGAGATCACATCTAGAACTTGATTTTATTAGTAACATAAAGCACTCGACGGATTAAATCCTTTAAATTTTTGATAAAATCTGTTATTCAAAAATATCTTGATCATCCGTGGGTACATGAATAGGGGACGGGATTAGTTTTTTGTAACATTCTCCGATCGAGCTGCGATAATATTCCCATTACCTTTTTAAATCTATTAGTGTATAATCTGTGGGACGTGTTCGGTTAGTTTAATAAAAGTGGTAACAGCGCATTCTGTACATATTTGAAGATATTCGTAAGTGTTGTAAGAAGCCAGTAGTATTGCAATAGCAAACAGAGATATAAATTATACATTTGTGATATAACTATAAATGTAACTCCCAAAATTTAAAAAGTTTCAAAACTTTCACAGCATTCACTATTTTTGGTTTTGAGTAATTGATTAATAAATATATTCTAAATAAATGAACACTTTCAGTTAGTCAATCTGATCAAAAATTTTAAACAGCGGTTTCGTCCTCGTGCGTACCTATAGGTACTTTTACGACCAAATGAACCGCATAAGAGTTCAGCTTTCAGAAACTTTTTATTTCATATTTTACTAGAGCTACGTTATATCGTCTATCTTCGCTTAGTTGATATTTGAGACTGTGACGACTAGTAAAATACACGATTACCCGTTAGACGTTAGTATAATGATAGACTATTTCCGTAGTGCTGTCACCATCTGCATCGATACCAACGCATTACCTTTTCCTGCTTTCATACAGCCTTTGCTTGTCCTCGTAATATTTGGGCTCGAGGTCTAGGATAGCCTATAGACTTCCATACGCGAGAGGCACAAAATCCCTGCTTCATATATATCATATAAGACGTACTATTACCATCTTAGGAACCTTATCTATCACCTGGAAAAATTACTTAACAAAAATCTTTAGGATATGGATATCTAAACCTCAAAATAACAAGTTTCAGGTGAATTCATATCTTCTATGGTATCCTCACTGTCCACGACTTTCCTTCACGTCATAAAGTGAAGATGATATCGTCCATTATAAACGTTTTACGTACGTTTTACTCTCCCGGACCACCTGTGTGTAAAACAAGCGCTTACAATGTCTATTGTTTGAAGTAAACTAGTGTTTATATTGACTCTGTAACTTTCTCCCATCACCACGTAATGGCGGTGTTATTTTCCGACCTTATGACTATAACGAAGCCATTAGCCCGCGAGATGTGGAGGTGGACGTGTAGACGTGAACCTTCGATGTCGCATTAAGTACACATTTATTTGGATGGGTGAAAATTAATTAATAGAATTTTGAACACGCTTGTGAACTTTACAAATTTTTAATTGCTTACTTAAATAAGTATGTTTCTTTTGATACTTTCATCTTCATTCTTCTTTCTTGTCCAGGCCTCTGTCTCTTCTGACGTGATAAAACACTGAAATCTCCAATTTTTTCTGACTGTCTTATACAAGTATTGTTTATGTTTATTTACAGACTCACGTGTACCCATCCCTAAGTAATATTTACATGTAACTAAACATTACATGAATTAATTTACTTCTTAAACATTTTTCCCTTACTTCTTTTATCTTAGAGATTGGATGGAACCTTTGAAAAGCGCGCCTTACCCGCAACTTACCAGATCGATCGTTCCCGCCCATTTTCTTTTTTACAATATGGAACTCGGTGGCCGGTAATTCGATTTTGATAACCTATGCCGCCTTGTTTTCAGTGATAATTGCAAAATTAGGTGCTTTACATACACATGGAAATACTTTTAAATCTCCATCTGAAGATAGCATATCCATACAGATTGCGAACAGAAAATTACCTTTTATTTGAAGGTCTAAAGATTAGCGTAGATTTACTGGTTTGGTATTTATTCCATTTCAGTTTTCCCTTTTCTGTTTTGGAATTATTAGGCATGGGTGCGGCAGGCCTTAAACAAATCGACGACGTTGACTTATGAAACCGTCCGACACGTTTCTATATCTCTAGAACGCCACAAAGTATTTGACAAATTTGACCTACGTGTGCTGGTAAACACATCACTCTAATGTTTTGTGTAATCGGTTAAAAAGTTTATTTTCAAACATTATTGTGATGCGGTTTAATGAGATAAGAATCAATAACATGTTGCCGTTTGGTCACGGACCTCATGATCGTGGTTGGACCGTGATTGCACTTGGGTGATGGCTGACGTACAATTTAAATATAATTGGGCACATAAACAGACGCCACAAATTCGATAACGGGCGTTAATCGTTACTAGATCTACGTGTTGCTCTTATTGTGTGCTAACATTTTTAGTACCTTAGCTTTGCTTAGCTAAACATATTAAATTTGGAGACACGTTCTTGAACGTTTATCCCAAACTGTTGGTTGTAGTGGACCCAGAGGGGTGTACTGCGTGGTGACTGACCACCGAGTAGGGAGAGTAGGAATGGGTACTCTGGAGACTAAGTTCTTACAGCTAAACTTGAAGAACTAACCTTAAAAAATTTGCCGAATGTCCTCCTGTTACATCTATGCTGTCTATAGGCCATGATCGTTTCTCACCATCAGGAGAGCCGTGAGTTTGTTCACTGACCTCTCACATAAAAATAAAACAGTAGGCTTATATGTGTATATATTCAATGTGTTTCATATTTTAGCGAAAACAATAGCTCGTTTAGTAAGATTCATCTTGAAAACGGCTTAGTGTCAATGTTGTAAAACTTATTTGATTTATAGCTCATTTGTTATCATTATTACCAGTGAAATATTTTGTTCAAAGAACGGCATATAATTGAAGAAACAAAGGATGCAATTCAATTGATTCAAAAAATTGGTTTTCTTAGCAGAATAGACCATCTGCCTTCCTGCCAGGCAGCTAGTAAAAGGCGAGCATACACTTACCGTCACTAACACCGTGACATCTGACTAGGTTGTAGAGTTTCACAGCGACTCACCCGGATTGGTACCACCGCCTTACCTATTCTTGCCGCCATAACGTCATGACATGTTCCGGTTCGGAGATAACATCCCGGCCTAAAATCCCGGTCTCAGGTTGACAGCGCACCATTACCACCTTTGGTGTCTGTAGGCGGCGGGAATTTTTCACCATCAGGAAATCCATCTGCTTGTTGCCTTCCAATATCATAAAAAAATCACGGAATCATCATATCAATACCTATCACGGAACGTGTCCCAACTTAATTATTTTTTTAATTTTAAAGTGACACAATCTAAAGTATGTAGTTCTTACTGTCAATCCATAAATATCTAAGTAACGACCTGAATCACACCAAGTTTCTGTATTAAAATCAAATCACAAATTCTGCATTTAAAAATATTTTGAAACAAGTACCTCACTTAAATCTTTCTTACGTTTCCTATTGGTTACGTTTTAATACTTCATTTGGAGTAGGTGCTCCGGTAACATCAATCTGTGTTTAATCAGTTTACCAAATAAGAGTGAAAAGTCGACGTTGTCAGTGACCATATAAAAGACTTCGATTTGGAAACTGTGCTAGTGGTTTACAATTTTATTTGCCTTTGAGATAAATGTAATGCTTTAAATATTACCTCATATTTAGTATGATCGTATACGCAGGTGCAGGATCACAGTGAAGTTAGCATTTGGTCAAATGATTAATGTGTTACTCCGGTAAAATGTTTAGTCAATTAATACGATTAGTAAACAAATCAACAAAGTGACAAAATCTGAAAAATGTTTGGGGTTCAACTTTTGCCAAATTAATTATTGTTTTTTTTAAACAATTTTAAATTATAAAACACAACTTTATTTCAGACAATTTCGCATTTCGTAAAGATGACTAAACGTCATGCTTTGATAAAGTTTGTAAATAAGGGAAAACAT
>NJDD01000201.1:146920-158166 GCA_002245505.1 Calephelis nemesis
TTACTCCGGTAAAATGTTTAGTCAATTAATACGATAAGTAAACAAATCAACAAAGTGACAAAATCTGAAAAATGTTTGGGGTTCAACTTTTGCCAAATTAATTATTGCCAATTTAATTAAACAATTTTAAATTATAAAACACAACTTTATTTCAGACAATTTCGCATTTCGTAAAGATGACTAAACGTCATGCTTTGATAAAGTTTGTAAATAAGGGAAAACATATAAGGTTTAGCATATAAACTGGCTGAGCCGACAGACGTTATCCTTTTCTAATTACATACCGATGTTTTTCTTAATAAAAAAAAGAATCAGCAAAATTGGTCAACAAAGTTGTTTCAGACTTGATGCGATGAGCAAGGTAAAAACTGTGTTTATTTTTGTTTATAATGCGATTACTCTACCAATAACGAACCGATTTTAATGACTCCTCTTTGGGAACGTGTGCCAGGAATTAAAAAATAATTATGGTCGGATTTTACTGTTTTACTGCGCTTAATTATCGCACATATACCTATATATTTGTAATATGTAACATAATTAATAACACGTTTTTATATATATATATTTTAATATATTGTAATAACGAGTTTCCTAACCAAGTCAGTGTTGCGGTTTTGCAAAGGTATGAGGTTTTCAATTTTGCGGTTCAAGAAAGATATACTACTAATTAAAATTCCTAATATAGATCATTGTTTGGACCAAAGCAATGAAACACCTAATGTGTTTGTCACCCTTCATTGAGTAACCGCAGTATTATAATGAACCAAAGTTAATCAAAAGAATGACCTCATTCTGAAGGCATCTACAACCACATGGATTCTCGCACTAAAAGTTGAAACCAAATCGAAAGTTTTTTTTTATAACATTGGAAGGCAAACAAGCAGACGGATTTCCTGATGGCAAGAAATTCCCGCTGCCTAGAGACACCAAAGGTGGTAATGGTGCGTTGCCAACCAGAGGGGATGTTAGGCCTCGAGCAAAAGTAAGTTAAACAGCTACTTTACCCTCCGAACCGGAACACGTCATGACGTTATGGCGGCAGGAATAGGTAAGGCGGTGGTACCAATCCGGGTGAGTCGCTGCGAAACTCTACCACCTAGTAGGATGTCACGGTGTTAGTGGCGGTATGCCTATGCTCGCCTTTTTCGAGCTGCCTGGCACAAGAAGGCAGATGGTCTATTCTACAAAGGAGCCCAAACCAACACGGGGAAAGTTATTTTTTTATCTAGACCACACGAAATAAAAGTATTCCATCTTTTTATCCTAATCGCTCTAGCAGTTTACGTTAGAAAAAAATGTAATATGCGAACAAGCCCTTCAACCACAGGCAGCAGGTATTTGTATAAAAATACCTAGCTAATAGGTTTCCATAATTCTTGAAAATGTATTTACAATTTGGTAAAATCAGATATATTTAGGTAGTTTTACTTGGAATTAACTACCTTAATAAAGTAGCGTATGATTGTCTCATATAAATGATACTCATAAGTATAATAAAAAAAAAACTAAATTTCGCATGCGGCTTCTATTGTGTCGAATTGGGCGGTTACATTTTTCATTAAGTCAAAGATATTTCCACTTAATCACTTTAACTTAGTTTTATATACAACATGAACACTTTATGTTTTGAAACTATGAAATATGAATGTCGAGGGAGAGCTTGTAAAGTTGGGGTGATAAAAGATTTGCTTAAATTTATTTTTACTTGTTATTTAGAATTTTTATTTATGTATTTTCCTTAAGATTCTAATGGTAAATAATTTAATAAGTGTAAATAAGTTAAGAAGTTAACAAATTAACTTTGCACACCACAAGTTGGTAGAATATGTTGAAACGTTTAAATAATTTTGTAACATCTTTGTAACACTCATATTCCGCAAATAAATATTTTTCTTTCTTTCTTTCTAAATATATAAATTTAGTTTTTTTAACTTATTTATATAATTATGACGCATCAGCGAGGAAACATAATATCATGGATAGTTAATGATCGCAAGTCGCCACTGTCTGTTCCCCGACACACGTCGTTAATCTAACACATATAGTTCGTGACATATTCATTACATTACTAAAAGCATATCAATCGGTCGTATGATTCAAAACTATTCATCATTTGATTGAATTATTATTTATCATTCCGTCGGTGACAGTTCATCTATAAGGTAAAGTTTGATTTCTCATCACTAATCCAATCATTTGTCCGATTATACCTACCAGTGTTGATGTCAACTTTAAAGAATCGGAGTTTGAATCTTAAGCTGAGTTGTTTTTTCTACGTAATATAAATTTCATATTTCAGTAATGTATCCCACATGTCTGTAGAAATAATAAGCGTTAAAAATTATTTCATTTTTGACAGCTTACTACCTTCTTCATAGCCAGCCTAGCTTTTTTAATGATTCATAATTTCGACAAATAGTTAACCACCGCTAATTATTTATGATTCGCAGGAAAGCAATTGTTTTTCATTTTTAAAGATACCAAAACCAACGCTGTGTAGAAATAATAAAATAATAATTAAGAATTGCGTATTTTAAGACAGACAGATTTTACCTCGAACTCTGCTGAGTGCTGATATACATACATATTACAATCATTGAAGTATCATCCGTTAACGGCCAACAAAGACAGACGGGACGCCTATGTAATAACGAAGGATTATTGAATGACATTAAAGGGCTTTGTATAGGTTTAAACGTGTTAAAAATAAAAAGTAAAAATTACATTACTCTGATGCATTGTTGGATGTTAAGACTGCAATTTCATGATTTAAACTCGGCTTTGGTGATGTAGTGACAGCCGAGTATTTTATTAATGCAACTTTAATGTAATCTCCGCTTCACGCTTGTAACATATTCATTTTTTAATACTGTCTAGTGAGATTGTATAACGGAACTGACAGGGTAGAATGGCAAACATTTTACTACATTCACATTGTACAAGAGTACACACGATGCTTGTTGACTCCTAAAAATATCTCTGCAGAGTTCGTTTATTTTCATCCCGCAAAATAACAGAGGTTTTTTTAGGTTAGAGCACGTATAACTTTCTACAAAGTAGTCCGATTTTGAGAATACTCCTCTTTTATTATATAGAGTTTACTTCAAAAGCTGTCACATATTTTTTTGAGTTTTAGTTAGTGATACGTATTTAATTGTACTCTTACGACATAATATTGAGATTATGTCGGATTTCTGCAGTATATTGCGTTTAAATCGGCAAGGGATGTATTTTAAGAGTCGCCATAATATCCTACCCAAGACGTCTATTTTTTCGCGTGTTGCTGCCTTATTACACGTTACCCAAATTCAGTGTTTTGCTTATCTAATTATAACTGGTACTAGACGTGTCTAAAATTTTTCCACGGAATTATTATTATTTTTATTTTTAGAATGCTATTTCCAGAATTATTTCGAAGAGGCTAGAGGCTTTTAGAAGAGGCTTTTTAGAATGCTAAGAGGCTTTTGAAGGTCGATTTAAAAGACTTAATTAATCCGCTGTTATTTTAGACCTCAAATTTTCGATCGTAAAAAACAATAAGACTTTTGTACTTATAATATTTTTATATATTTTATGCATTTTTGGAATACATAAATTAACCATTGGTGTGAAATGACTGTGAGTGTACCACAAGGTGGAGTTCCTTCATTCTTATTACTCTCCGTATTTATTTACCTTACTAGCTATTCCAACGAACTTCGTTTCGCCCGTTCAGTTTCTATAGGGAAAATTAAAATGTTGTTTTCCTAGTTTCCTCGTTGTTGAATGGGATAAAATGTACCCTATGTCCTTCTCCCGGTTCTAAGCTACCTCTCCACCAATTTCAGCTAAATCCGTGCAGCCGTTCTTGAGTTATAAATGGTGTAACTAACACCACTTTCTTTTATAAATATAGATTGCTAATGTTCTCTGATGCCCTTGTCTTAATTATGCTGGTGAAGTGCAACATTATTTACATGCAGACATAAAAACCAAGTTTAGCAGGTATTTCAAGTATTAACGAAAATCTTGAGGCCTGGAAGCCTTACAGCAAATATGTTTGAGATCTGATTGAAACATTCCAAATGTTAGGATCATTGGTAGTAGCCGTTGTTTGGGAAAACTTGATTCTAATTCTAATAGTGCACCTGCGGTTATTTTAGGTACAGCCGTTCCCTATATAAGGTCAGCCAAGAAACTGGGGCTGCACACTGATAATATTCTAAGCTGGTCCAAGCAAATAAAAGATGTAAGAAAATCAGTTACTGTCTTTTAATGCTACCTTAACCGCTTACGTAATTTCTTGCCATTTAAAACAATTATTATTCTTGTGTGATCCCTAATTTGGCAGATCAGTGGCTACACTATCTATGTTCCGCCGCTTCTTTGTAATGTGAAACAGCTAGATCGCATTTTAAATAACTCGATAATGGTCATCTTCTTTTCATGTTCTTCTTTTTACGTAAGCTTGACCACACTGTTTAACTATCGGGGAAAAAATTTGTTTAAGTGATCTTCGATTGTAATATTCCAATTCCCTCTCTTTTTCTATACACTTACATCGCACTTAATTTGGTTTGAATGATGAATTTTAATTTTAATCAAAATTTAATAATTTAATTTAATTTAACTTTTTTTTCTTTTTTTTTAATTTCAGCATTTACAGCTGAATTTTAGACGTGGCGTCTCGGGAACGATCTCCCTTTGTACTTCAACCAATCCCAAAGTGGTATAGTTGTTTTGTTTTTTGTTTATTGCACCTCTTTTGTATAACATTAATTGATAAAGTGGTGTACAAAAATCTCAAACGAATAAATAAAAAACTAGGTCTTAGATATTTTAGGATTTTAGGCCTAGGGTTTAGTTTAGCTACTCGCAATTCTATGATCACATCTAATATATTTTCTTTCAGCTTACGTATAAACTTAATACAAAACTTTTCTGCATTGTATTTATATATGATTCTTAACTTGATTTCTAATCATGTTATTAATATACATTTAATTTGTAAATCGTTATTTTGTACTTGTTTCTAACGAAAAACTTTAGTCGATAGACGTAGGTTTACTAGTTTACCAAAAACATCTAAAGTTGACTACGATCAGTATAGGCAATTAAGCATGCAAGTATGTAATCATATTATTAAACTGCTAATAGCCCCCGCACCCGCGGATGCACCCGCGGTATAGTTGTATATAATATTATATTATTTCTATAAAAATTGTGAAAATTCTAAAAACAAGGTTTTGACTTGCAAAAGTCTCATGACGCTACCCTAACAATATTTTACTATAAACTTCCTTTATGTACAAGTAAATCTTACTTATTGTATTATACAATATATAAACATACCCACTAGCGGGCCGGTATGTGCTTCGCTACATATAAACTGAAATATTTAAAAAAATATATTGGAACATGGAATTCAGTTATTCAAAGAAAACAATATGTTTTAATTTCTTACTATTTTAAAACTTTGACAATTTAAAAGGCAATAATTTTCGCTGACAATTTGCTTTAATCGAAGCACGTCCAAAAAGAAATAACCGCATGAATGACATAACATAACATAAGAAAAAACCAAAAATTAACTTAAAAAAAATTAGCACAAATCAAAAGAACTGACAGCTTAATCTCCATCTGAAAAAGATTTTAACTGAAAAATATCCATTATCAAAATGATCCGCCCTTAATTGAATTCCTTTGTTACAACAATAGTGAAAAATGAAGACCGCTCGACCGATTTTATGCAAACTTCACATAAACCATCTACTAAATAGTCCGGATAAAGCTTAAATCTTTTCTTTGGATAGATGAGCCCGTTCTTGAGATATAAAATTACAACGAAAAGTGCCATGATTTTTGTATATAGATTTATCATTTTTCATTATGTGTAACAAAAACGTTGACAGTTTTTATTGTTACAAGCCGTCCTACCCGACCCCAGTACCTTAAATAGATTACAAACTATAAAATTAGCATTTATTGTGGATTATTAAGATATATTTATTACTGTGGCCATAAGTTAGGCACACGGGCAAACAACACAAATATAATAAACCTTGAAAACATAACAATTCCCATTATTGATCTTGCGGCGTTTCGTAAATATCTGTTTTAGCTTCAACACGTACTTGTAAAGTGATCAACACTTTCATGTCATGTTTAGATAGCAAGTGTTTGCTGAGGAGTGTAGATTTACTATTAAGTATGCAAAAGCCCATAAATTTGTTAGTTTGTGCAGTGTTTGTCGGGCGGCGGCGCGGCGAGAAATGTATGTTCTTGGTGTTTGGCCAACTCACGTGGGCAATGTTTTGGTCTTGGTAACTTCCTGTAGCGGTCACAACACTCACACGTCAAAGGGTCCACAGGCGCAGTTTATAATTACAAATTAATAATAGAATTTCTATATAATTAATTGAAAGAACAGTTCACTTGGATTTTGCAAGAACATAAAATATTACAATCAAGAACAGTCAAAATCAACAAATTTCGTAGGCAATATGCATAAATGTTTCTACACAAAAAACGTTTTCAAATATTTTAAAAAAAATCTGTACAATATTTACTGCAATATTTTTAAAAATGGATGGACAACCGTATGATGTTGCGTTCACTTATATTTTCATAATCATTTTCGATATAATATAATTGACGATATTGTTTTACTTATCAACGTCTAAGTCGCACTGAACTATATTATAAACTGTAGTTTGTTGGGTAACAAGATCATATAAACAAGCAGAAGGTAAAACCAAATACTGTGACTCATCACTCGGGTTCCTCTCTATGCTGTAAGCAGGCAGTGAACTGCTGACCCCGCGGTATTCTCACTGGAGATTACAGCTAGCGAACTTGACCGCCTACGTACGTTCTGTATACCGCGATAAGTTAACTGAAATATTTTGTTTACCGACGCTCAAGAGAACTTACATCGTGTACAAATAATCTGATTTAAGTGGCGGTCTTGTTTGAGGACATGCAGTTGGAGAGAAACATTAAATAGAAGTTAAGTATTAAATATAATAACGTTCATAAGATTCCATGTTTTTTACCAAAAATTTACCCTGACTTATTCCGATACAAGTGGTAATGCGCCGAACCTTTAGGAAAATGTCATTCTATTAATATTATAAATGCGAAAGTTTGTATGTATGGATGTTTGTTACTCTTTCACGCAAAAACTACAAAGCCAATTACGATGAAATTTGGTATGTAGGTAGCTGAAGACCCAGAATAACATATAGGCTCCTTTTTATCCCGGAGTTCCCGCGGGATTGGGACTTACGCGGGTAAAACCGCGGGGCGCAGCTAGTTATTTAATAAACATGATTTTTATTTCTTGTAGACTGCGTATAAATAGCTCCGCTCTGCGTATAAATAGCTTCCGTCGCTATCTTGAACCACAAATGTGGGTCTCCAGAATACAACTCACCAATTAATATAGCATTTGTGTACAATTAAATTACCATTCAATTAATATTTATGAGCAGTACCGTGACTCATGGGCACGACACTAAGGTATTTGCTTTCATACTATAATATCTCGTAGCAGATGTTCACCTAGGAGGCGAATTTATTATTTTTCCTCCAACAGGACTAATGT
This sequence comes from Calephelis nemesis, assembly GCA_002245505.1. Lineage (NCBI taxonomy): Eukaryota > Metazoa > Arthropoda > Insecta > Lepidoptera > Riodinidae > Calephelis > Calephelis nemesis. The sequence goes on from NJDD01000201.1 coordinate 154,509, forward strand.
ATTGGACTTTAAAACGTTAATGGTAAAGGCGACAATCCCACAGATTTAGCTAGCGATTGTCATTGCGCTACATATACATTTGTTTGTGAACAACGATACTATGTGTGCACTGGATATACCCTCATAAATAAATAAAATATTATGATCAACAACATTTCTGATTGTTAATTAATACATATTAAAGTTTTAAATATAAAAATACAACATGTGGTTGTTACATCATGTCTGGTGTCAACCAGAGCTGATGGCCCTCGTGTTGGTCGATTCTCTGTATAGAATAAACCATCCTTCCTGTCGGGCACCTCGTAAGAGGCGAAATGGGTGAATGGGTCATAAATAAATAAATATCTCTATATATATCTCAAATTGAATCTAATCCCTAAAGTAAGCTAATTTTATGCTTCTGTTATTGGTGTTAGTCAACGATTCTAATACACAGAAATACATAAATAAATACCAGAAAAAATTTAATAAAACCCAGACCCGGAAAATGCACACATCTAAATGTTCATCACACAAATGCCTGCCCCCGTCGGGAATCGAACCCAAGCCCCGCAGTTAGTCGGTGTAGTTAGGCGTGGACGCTAGCCATTCGATCAACGAGGCGCTCGTTATTCAACTTGGGCGGGTAGAGATACGTTTTAATCATTCCTGTCGCTAAAATTGGTGTCATGTTCCGTCCCGAAAGTAAGATTGCCGATAGACTAGCACAATACGCTGAACCAGCCACTACACATATAACGTCTATACTCTATGGTATCTATAGACCACGCTTGTCTTATACAATCAGAGGAGCAGCTTGCTTTTTCGCTATTTGTCCATAAAGATATGTGTAGGTACATTTGCTAGTATAATACGGATATCACATCTATTAAGGCAAAATACACGATCCCCACGTATAGGAAAATAACCTGTTATTCAATGTAGAGTCATTAACCAGTACCAACAAGAGGTAGGGGTTTTGTATAATTGGGAAAGAGCGTGGATGAATTGTGGGGCACTCATGTCTCATTTTCCCTAATTTTATAAACATAAAGACTCGGAATTATTTACCTCTACACTTCACAAAATTCATACGTAAATTCATGAAATATTTCCACTTACAATTGTGCTTAATTTTTTTTTCATTTTAAAACTTTCATTATTGTTCTAGTGCTCTTTATATTAATGATAAATAAGGAAAACGGGGTGTTTACTGTTAATATGCTGCTGCACTGCTGCACAGCGTCCAGGTCTAGTTTTAATTTTTAACAAAGACAGAAACTAGGCCTTTGTGATTGAATGTATTTGGTGTAAGTGTTAAGTCAACCTTTCAGCCAATAAGACTTATACAAATAACATTTTAATAACTAATTTTAAAAACATTCTAAAACTATACTAATTACAACAAAATTTACTTATTTATTTTTGTTTACTTTCAATCAGTTTAGATTCGTTCTTAACTTATCAGGCGAACTTAATTTTATCACCTTTTTAAGTGGCTGTTATAGGTAAAAATGTACATGTTAATAGATATTTATAAATGTATATTTTCATGCAGTTTAGATGCTCATTCTTGTGTTATCGATATATCATTGTCAGCGAAAGCTGTGCGCTCGGGACGGAGGTGCGCCGGCGCCGCATTTTGCTGCACCGAGGCGTCAAGGTGAACTTTCGCGGCTAACAGCCTTTCCAATTTCTTAGACGGTAATCGCGCACACATGATTTACGATATCCCTATTTAGATTAAATATTTAATGGCATCTACCCCGTCCACTGTAAGTACATGCAATCATTGTTTACTTTCCCGTGTCGGTGGACTTTCACATTAAAAATATTACGATCAGGAGAGCCATGTGCTTGTCTGCTGTCGCATCCCATAAAAATAAGTACGTTTTCTTTGTTGCTATTTAACAAATAAAAAATGTATATGTATGTATATGTATATATGTATATGACTGACTGAAAACTAATCACTTTTAAAATAAATAAATGATAACTTGTTCTGTTACCGTACGAAAAAATTTAGCTGCGTAAATTATGCTATAAATAGTGAAATTCGTCATATCACATAATATTATAAACCTGTTTAGACTCTTTGCAATGTAATAGCCAGGATACATAAATTAATCCTAATGCGTAACTATCTTATAATTTTTTATGACTTGTCAAGGGATATTAGTAATGTTAAGATGATAGTAACAATATTTCAATTTGTGAACTTATCAAGCAATTGGCAAGTCATGAGATAATCTTACATACGTACCGGCCGACTAAAAAAAATTAGTGATTATAAAAAAATATCACAAACCTTTTTATTCGAAATAATAAATACGAACAAATCGCCCAGTTCTTAAAAATAAGTGTCAAGGGACGCAAAATTTAAATCTCGCCAGGAGCACCCAGCACTTCGATGCGAAATATTTTATTTTATGAATTAAGTTCGGTTTGGAAGGGAATAATGATAAATCGCCTGTAATTGATATTTCGTGTACATCGTAGTGTTAACATTTCATAAACTTATTTTTGGTGTAATTAACGTCTCTTATCAATGTATGAACAAAGATCGCCATTGAGATAACGTGATCGAAGGTGTGGGAAATATACAAGTGCAAAACTGGACAGAATTACGACAAGAGAAAAGTTTAATAGGTATTGTTTTACCTACTGGGAGTGGACTACCTACCACAAACCTTTTGAGACTTTTGAGAAACCGAAAACGAGTCAACGTTACACTCTCTGTACATATAGGTCGAGGATGGTATTTTTCTTTTTATTGATTTTACTTTCAAAGCAGTACATAAGGTCGGTGTTTTTGATCTTTATTATACAATGTCTGAGCTTGTTGTAGGTTATTTTTACTCCTGCAAAAAACTGGCAGCGTCATAAATTTTTCTTTGTGTGTCTGTCTGTGACATCATAACTTTTAAACTGATGAACGGATTTCGATACGATTTTGCGTACACTGAACACGACAATAGCAAGTACTGACTCTGTGACTGCAGAATAGTCAAGGCGGTGGCATCAATCGGGACAAGCCGCCACACTTTCTTCACATCAATTTTTTAACTTAGTAAAAAGGTGTGTGGTTAAATACGGACTTACATACATTTCACACAAAGTCCTTTGCTGGGTAGTAAAATAAACAATGAAAATATTAAAGTTTGGTTAACCGATTTGTAGAAAACGCTGCTGAGATAATGTTTCTCCTTACGTAGGTATACCGATTCATCGTCTTTACCATCTAAATCACACTTCAAATTCTACCTTTTGTAAATATTTGAAGTCATAAACGTTTGAGGATGTTGATCGAAATAATATGTAAGCAATGCCGCTAGCCCGCGCTCCCGTAACCGATAGGTTCGTAGAAATGAGTTTTATCGCAGCGGTCCGTCAGCTGCGTCACCCGGACCCGCTGTGAATGGGACGTGATTCATTCCCTTATTTTTAGTATATCGCGGTATTCATGCTATTTACTATGGAATTCTCTCACGGCCACACTTTCTACATAAAAATGGCGTAATGCCGGTAATTATTTTTCAAACATGACTTGATGTAGACTAGAGCTTAATGAAGCTTACTATATTACTATGTAATCACGTTGTTACCGATTCAAATATAACTATTTCAAACAAAAATACGTATCTTTCTATAAATTTTAAAGACAGAAAAAAATTCG
>NJDD01000201.1:158352-168825 GCA_002245505.1 Calephelis nemesis
GACGTGATTCATTCCTATATTTTTAGTATATCGCGGTATTTATGCTATTTACTATGGAATTCTCTCACGGCCACACTTTTTAAACAAAAATGGCATAATGCCGGTAATTGTTTTTCAAACATGACTTGATGTAGACTAGAGCTTCTTGAATTACTATGTAAGAAAGTTGTTATCGATTCTAATATAACTATTTAAAACAAAAATACGTATCTTTCTATAAATTTTAAAGACAGAAAAAATTTCGACCCAGATAGGATTTGAACCTGTAACGTTTCGTCTCAAGCCGACGAATGCTCTATCCAATTGAGCTACTGAGGATTCAAGTCCCGTGGCGAAATTTTTAATTCCTTTCTAACCCGTTAACGCGGGTAGTTATGTCCCATAGATACACAATTCTGAGTACCCACCAAATGAGTTCATCACCGATGAAATTCACATTTTAGAATGGCCATAACTTTCGTTTCTCGCAACGTATTTTTATTTTAGCACTTGCCCTGTGCTTGCGATAATATTCTATAAACTTTAAAAAAAGAAAAAATTCCGCCCCAGACAGGATTTGAACCTGTAACCTGTAAAATTTATAGAAATTTATCCCACGCACAGGGCAAGTGCTAAAAAAATAAAAAAATAATAAAAATACGAAAAATACGTATGACGAAATTTCGATGTTAATGTAAAAGGCCATAAGTAGAGTGGTATTTTTATTATAATTATGAAAAATAGTGACATCGTGGTACAGTTATGTAATAATTATAGAAAAATCCTGGATCGGCTACGGTCCGATTAGATCCTTAAACACATGTGGCGCAAATCCAGATACAAACGTCGAGGTGTTCATAAGATTTTAACATTTTCAATGTTCATCTGTTCACCACAGGGCTCGCACTTGTTAATTTTTTAAGGCCAAAGTCTGACGGATCACTAACATCAAAAACTAAATTATTGAAGTGAAACTTCTTTATCGGGGCTGAAAAAAAATTTAGTGTAACATTTTTTCGTTACGCGTCACATTTTTCCGTTACGCGCCATCTTTGTTCTTATCCCTACTACGCGCAATTCGAAGTATACTTTCTCCAGCGGAGTTGGGATTGACAATAATCTTTATTTTACCAATTTCTGTAAAGTTTTATATAGTAAATTATTTTTTCAAAAATAACGTCATAAAGAAGTTTCACTTCGTCACTTCTTACGAGTGTACGATAGTACACGCACACATTTTTTTTTCCTTGAATAAGTAACAAACGGTAACTTCTATATTACTGTTATTACAAGTTACAGCACGTAAAGTTACAAATGTCATGTTACAAAATATATCGATCATAATTGATAGGTAAGTGATAAATCAAAATGATCTAGTTGTGACGTGGACAAGTTTTAAATAATTAAAGCAACACATCGATGATTCAGAAGTCAGGCTTATCAACGTTACGATCTGCCTCAAGGCATTTATAAATTTTATAATTGCACACGTAGACAGGAGGACAAATGTATCTTAGGGCGGGTTGTTACAGGTCTAACCGAGGTCGGTTTTTAGAGTCAAATATATCGTTTAAACTAGACGACTGCGTTTGCCACGACATTTCGGACCGTAGTTCAACCCCAAATGTTATTGATTAACGTTAAATAAAACTTCTCGAGTATATTAAAGAGTTACCATTAAATAAATTTAAAAAATGCATTAAATCTAATTTCTATGGTAAAGGTTTTATAAGATTTCAGAATATTTAGAATACAGAAGTGCTTGGGATTGCTTGGGAAAGAAGTGCTCCTCATTCAATCTCTACAAATTAATTATGTACTTAATATACTTTTGTAAATTTTATTTATAAGAAAAAAAAACAAGCCCGCTGAGTTTCTTTCGCCGTATCTTCTCAGTTTGTGGCCGCGTTCTGTTCTGGTGGTAGTTTTTAGAATTATATAAACGCGTCACAAGAATCTTTGTATAGATCCATGTGAATAAAAAGGTTTTGAGTTTGAAATCAAGAATTAGACGTTATTCAACAACTCGTCTACTAATCATAGCCTTAATCGATGGCTTTTTGCAAAGACGTGCTTTTGGATTGAGGTTTGTGTCTTATTCTACGCAATTTTCAACCCGGAACATTAATCGGTGGAATATGAAACAACCGGCCAATGAATAAAACATTAAAGAGCATATGGCGTCTTTACAAAATAGAATCCGGTCTCCGGCCGACCGCGACACGGTGCCATTTTATTGTCTTTAGCTGAAGTCTTTTCGGGGCAAACCACACTTTCGTTAAGATCGAATGACGTATACTCGTGTGGATATTGCGACAACTTTTATGTTTGTTATACACATGACGTCCAGACCAAACAAAAACCTTTTGCGAAACAAAAATCCTGGAGTAAGAGCTTTGATTTAACTTGCTTTGAAATGAAAATCTTATTATTTCGAAATATGCCATGTGAAAGTATATACTCGCACTAAAAGGAATGCAAAAACGTTGTTTTTAGACATTAAACATAAATAAAAAGATTTATCCATTTAATTTTGTATAGTTCATGTATGGGCACATGATCTTATCTTGAAATACAAGAATAACACAAATACAAACTTAATAACTTCTTTATGAAAAAATGAGTCGGCTAAAAATAAAGGTATTAATACGACACCGCGTTAAACGTCGGTTAACTACCGCCTCAAAGGTTAAATACAAAATTATCTGTGCTGGTTGTAAATATTTATGATGAGAATATAGCTTCGACAGAATGAGGTTTTCTATCAATCTATAAGATACGCGAGCAAAACTAAACAAATGCGCATATGTAATCATCTTATATAATTTATTTAGGTATTGTATTTTATGGCTAGACAACTAATAAATAAAATAACGAAAATGTATACTCTGCAGGTACTTTGTAATTGGTATTGTATATAAAAGGTTTATTAACTTATTTGTGGATAGATAATTCAGAACTAATAACCCGGTGCTAAGTTATTTTGCACATTTTTAAGAGCTGGAGTAAGGACCATTGTAAGGGAGAAACAGGCCCCAATTTTTTGTTTCATGGATCTAAAAGGTAACAAGCAGACCGATTTCCTGATGGTGAGAAATATACTCAGCCGATATAGACTCCTATGATGTCATGGGTGCGGTGCCAACATCAAACTGCGGTGACAAGCCTTTTGTACGAACAACTTTCAGAGCTATCTATATAATATTGCATGCCGTGGCAGCAGGAATACATGAAGCGGTAATTGAATACCGGACAAGTTGTTGCAAAACTCTACTTACTACATTGTCTTGGTCACGGTGTTAGTGAGAAACAACCTAATGCCCTGAAAAGCTGCTAAAATGAAAATCAGTTAGCTTCGATTTATCTTAAAAGCATGGTACCAACGCGTGGAAAAATATATCGAAATCATCTTATGAGACCTCACGTGTAAGTTTATTGTGCATTCGCAGACCCGGTAAACTTCCTTCACTTGGCACTCTCTGCCTATCATGCAGCGGCACTTTGTGTGAAGATATATACGTATACACTACAAAATGAAAGAAGAAAAATGAAATCGGAGTGTAATCACTTTAATAAATTGGTGCCAAGTAGACTGTTTCCTCTCTTCCACGCGAAACTCTTTAATAAGCGGGATATAAAGTAGTCTGCCACCTTCCTCAAATCATAAATCGCAACATAGAGTGCCAGTTGATTGTTTTCTTACCGCCCAGTTTTTGTCGCCTGCATTTTTTTTTAGTATCTTCAATGTACAGAATTCACTCTCCTACAGATTTGTTATAAGGCCGAAGTTAATAATACCTAACGGTTAGGTTAGTTAGTTAGTATAGTAACACACAAACTTTTAAATTACCTCCGTCACTACCTACCGTCACTCCATCGTTACCTGTAGCTGCTGTAGTACTGTACTTTGTCTAAGAATCGGCTAACATCTATTTTTCATACCTCTAAGTGACAAGGGCGACTCACCCCAATTTTTTTACTAAAATCACATTTAAAAAAGTAGCAGAACAACGTCAGCACAGTCAGTTAGTCTTAAATATAAAATTCTCGTGTCACAATGTTCGTTTCCGTACTCCTCCGAAACGGCGTGACCGATTCTCATGAAATTTTGTGAGCATATTGAGTAGGTCTGAGAATCGGCCAACATCTATTTTTCATACCCCTAAGTGACTTACCCCAAATTATTTACTAAAATCACATTAAAAATATAGTAGAACAACGTCTACCGGGTCAGCTAGTAATACTATACTATGGTCTTAACTGTTGCTGTCACCATGACACCTGGTCTTGCTATTGCTACATTCCTTTGGAGATTAAACATGGAGATAACCGGGGCCTAAAGACAAGTATATGTTATAAGTAGGTCGCTGTCCTGTGGGCTGTGGCTGGGGTGTTAGGCCTACTGTGCAAATCTACCGGCTAGCCTACCATTCGGACTGGAACATGACAGAGTCGTTATGGCGGTAGGAATAGGTAGTAATAAAAGCAGTGGACATTTACACGGGCAATTTACTGTACAGTACTGTACTGCCAGTAGCCTTATCGGTAAACATATATTTAACCTGCGCTTGCGTCTTACGAGCAGTCTGGCAGGAAGGCTTGTTTAAACTAGACACAAGAGAGCCAGGCCTACACGGGGGAAACATTAGCTTTTAATAAATTCGTTAGTAAACAAAACACTTAACATCTCGTCCCAGCTTCCCAACGCACCATCTCATCATTGGCGAGGTGTTCTATTTCTAGTAATCAACAATCATATCGACTGGTTGGCCTTCCACTGCTATGAAATATTACGAATATCACTTGATTTTTGTACAACTGCGTGTTACAAGCATAATTTTAAAATTTATTCATACTCATAAATCTATTACTACTAAAGCTCTATCCAAAATCAAACAAGTTTTTATTAATATTACAAATAGTAATTTTATGTAAACATAAATTATCGCAGCCGTAAATCTAGCTTTACTGCTGATGTTTGAGTTAGTGTAACTTGTTAACTGTTTATTAAGTATAATGAATTCTTAATGGTTTCTTATTTGTTAGGTATAAATTAATTATAATTTGTCGCCAAATTAGGCTGCGATAAACGTAAGGTACCACTTGCTACGGTGTACGTAAGTGTTTGGGCTAGATTTCGACGTCGTGCGCCTTTTTATTAGTTTTGAAACTTTATTATAAGGTGGAACTGAACGTGTGCCCACTTCTATAAATTTAAAAAAAAAAAAACAAACAAGTGTCGACAAACAAAGAGTCGACAGACAGATAGATAGACAGAGTTTCGCATTTTTAATACTAATATGGATGAAAATATATAATTTATAAATATAAAGTACGACAGGAATATTAATTCGCGGCGTCTAAGAGCAGTGCTTCCCAGTGGAGCTGATCGGGAAAAACCCTTCCATAACGTAGGAACTTCTCAGTCCCAATGTCGATAGACCACCAGGAATGTGCTTGGTGTCCAGCCGGGCCAGGGTGAATAATCACACGCTACAGTATAAATATTTTCAAAGGATTTCGTTTGTATATCATTTGTGTATTCAGCTTCACTTTATGTTGACGTCCAAATTTTTCTCTTTATATTAACAACCCATCGACTTCCTGTAAGTAATTGTGTATGTAATAAATAATTAACATGTATTGAAGTGTATATATGAAACTATAGATAAAGTATGACACCCCATAAAAGGATGAAAAATAATAAAGAAAAATTTTCCCAGCCTGTAAAGCTATGCCGTCTAAAGACCGAGGTCCAACTGAGATACAATATCAACGTTTAATAGATACTGAGGGGCTTAGCTACTGTAATATCATGATGTATCTAGGATTTTCTCGAGATTTTGTTGATAGATGTAACCTCGAACATTACTTGGCCGCTACAAATTGTATGAAACTCTCCAGCACAGTTAAACGTGGTTAATACAACTATAGGCTTTATTATGCGCATGTATTGTGCGGTACAGATTCTAGAAATGCTTGCGTAACATCTAAAATTAAGACCGATGACTTCGAAATGCGCCGCCGACATAAATTGAGATTTACGACCGGTAGAGTCTTTAAAACGAAGTTTGGTTATGAAAGAATGAACACTCGAACCAATCTGAATATGTTCGCACATAAAACCAGGTGGGTTATTATTGTTATGAAAATAAAAACTGCATTCGTCCTTCGACGTTTATTTATGTTATTGTGAAGAAAAATGAATACCGATTAAAATAGGGTTGTCACTTTTAACTGACATTTATGTACTGGACGGTCTTGCAGATTAAACTCGCTTAAAAATAACAAATCAACATAATACGAGTATTAATATATTACATACTATAATAAAATAATATTATTATATTACATACTATAATAAAACAATTGTATTTGCTGTGTGTTTTTCTAGTAATCTTTAAAATGCTATGCACATTTATGATCATCGCAGTACTTGATTAATTTTGGCAGCTGGATGGATTGGTTCATGGTCTCTACCACATATACATATATATGGATTTAAACATGGCGGATGACGGTCTATTTGAGCATGGACTACTTAAACAGACCTGCATTTAATTGTGTAACTAGAAGTTGATGTTAACACCCTGTTAAAGTTTAGTCATGGCAACCCTAAAGGCGGCTAAGTTAGGGCGGATACGACCTCACCTGTTGTGAACGCCAGTTTAAGACGTATTACCCTTTGTTCCCGGGGCCCGCCTGTCGCCAGACTGCAGTTTTGTTAACATTCTGTTTCACCACCGTGAAAGTGGCAGCTTTTCATTTTATTGCCACCTTAAAGTTACTGCTCATTCAATAACTTCATATCACTGTCCCGCCGACACGCAGCTAGTGCGTGCTACTGTGCCGTACCGACGGACTTAAATAATTTATGTTTACATTGCATCTCGGTTACATTGTCGAGTCTCTGCTATTGATTAACAAAATGGTAAAGTCAAGTGTTTCGGAAAATGAATAAAATTAAGCTATATGTATACAATGGAATTCCACTAAATGCCGACGATAGCAAGTATAGATTCTGTTAAGCTATCTGAAAATAACAGGTTGGTAACATAAAATGTGTAACTAGCTCTCACTCATTTGACATTCTGTGTCAATAAAAATGGCGACCGTCGGTAAGCTCTAGCGAGCAGTCACTTGTCTTACAGTCGGTAATTTGAGTCTTTACATCCTCTATGTTTGAAATGTCTTTTTCAGCTGTTAAGTGGGTGGTGCAAGAATTGGTGGCGGATGCGAGAAGTTAAGTTTGTAAATTTTGCTGGAGTTATTAAATTGTCTGGATTCTACGAATTTAACCACGTTTTCTCCTTCCGAACCTATGTTAGTTACACATAACAGTAAGTGTGCGAAATTGTTGAAATAACAATGTTTATACATCTGCTATAATGGATTTCTGTGAAGTAGTGCCTGGTTACATAAACTACGTTTACGTACGTAATATTCAGGGAATAGCTGCTTGTGATAATAAGAAACAATACGAACCGTAGAGACGAGCGACGTTCCCGCAACCGGTGCGCTAATCGATTACCCCTTTTAACTAGGTCTGTTAATGTGTTGTTCGGCCACCGAGCCGGTTGACAAACTTTAGCACATTTACGCAAGCCGTTGGATTTTCGAGTATTAGTTTTGTTCAATTCTTTTACGGACATATTTACCAGAATTTGGTAAATATGTCCGTATGTAATTATTTGGTTGCCTATATCTTAGGATAACCACGAACTAAAATTCACTCGAATCTTGTCAGGCTTTCAGTAGCAAGCATCAAGCGGAAAAAAATGGAAACGTATTTACTTACAGACTAAATTTAAATGCAGCTTAAATTACTTCTACCTTTATTTTTGTCAACATATTCACAATTGTAACTGTTACAACTTAGTAAGTACTTTGTACATAGTCGTGGTCAGTTTCCTCACTTTCCCGATTGTCACATAACTTCGTATTTCTATATTAGCATATTTTCACTAATTTACAACACTACTGTTTGTACTTTGCAAAGACTACTATGAACTGAACGAAGACATGTCATTCCGTCACGACATAATATATTTAAAACATTAGAATGAATGCGTTTTCTTCAAGAATAATTTTGCGAGTGAGATGAGTAGACAGTTCTGAGCATATGTTGTATGTATCACGATTCCAATGGACAAATTTAATAAACTGTCTAAAGTAGAAGAAATCTTACTGCAATAATGTCGCCGAAATATTTTTTTAGTTATTAAAAATAACAATGGTTGTCAATTAGAGTAATACTAGAAATTAAATTATATAACACCTATATATTTTACAAGTTTTTGAGATTGGAAGTAAAATTCAACTAATGTTATCAGTTAGTTGCCAAAATATGTATAGAGACATCGAAATTAATTCCGCCCTATTAATAATATAAGTGTTATGAGTTCAAAGATCGTAAGAATGGCGTTACCATTTCTATCAAGAATATAATAAGGTTGATACGTATGCACTGAAATGTTAAAGAAATATTTTTTTAATAATGTTTCTGTTTTTCCCGTGTTAGTCCGCGTCTCCTGTGTAGAGTAGAAGGTCTGGGTTCCTGTCAGGCCGTTCGTAACAGGTGAGCAAAGGCTAAAGAATAATAATTATTAACTCCGAGCAACTCGTTCGATTAGGAGCCCGTTGCCTTACCTGTTCCTGTCGTCATAATGATATTGTCATGTTTTGGTGTAGAGGTTGCCGATAGGATTGCACTATAGTCGTAACGCTTCGGTCTTAAGAGGCTATTATGTCTATAGGTGCAGTTTTTCTTACCAGAGAGCAGTGTGATTGTTTACTGTTTTCTCAAATAAATAATCTTTACTTTTACCGTCATTGCTTGGTAGGTAGGCATCACAAAAATACATAATAACAAAACAAATAACCCGAACTCTTGCTAAACTTTGAGTATGTCATGTCTACCTGAAACGTTAAGTAATGTCCGTGGCACGCGGTGTTGTTACGACAGGTATGGTTTACTCTTTAACAGATACAGTGTCATTTGTACTTGTACGCGTGCTGTGAAACGGGCCCTTCATGCCACCACCAGAGCCAGTCCACCGGTAACGAGTTACGGCTGCGACGACACACTTCGTTTGTTGTTTACTGTCGCGGGTGTTGCAGCCCGTCGCCAGATACATTTTCTTTTTTGCATTTTTATGTAGTCTAAACGACGAGTAATGTGTTTATTATTAAACATTTAATTTTAAACAAAGTAAATCAATAAATAAATCATCGCAGTAAAACTTCAAAAACTAGTAAGTAAAAAAATGTGCACTATTTTATCTAAAAAGCACTAGTCGGATCATGATATAAACAATATAGGATTACCTGGAAACCATGACCTATCTTCCTAAAAAAGAACCGTCAAAATCGGTTGGCTTTTAGGCAAGTAATCGCGTAACAAACAAAAACATACAGTCGAATTGAGAATCTCCTGATATTTGAAGTCGGTTAAACTCGGTGTTTTTAAAAGAAAAAGTATTTTTTAGAAAAAAAATTCAAACCGGATTTACAACAATAGTGATTATTTTTAGGTGCATTCTTGTCAAAAATAATATTGGGTACGGGTATAAGTATTTTAATTTTATATTGTTCTTATCAAAAAAAAAAAATACGTCGAGTTATAGAAAAGCTTTTTTAATTGTTCAAGAACAGCAAAACTGCAAAAACTCACTTTGATCAATAATGCTGTATACAAAAAATTACTAGTTTTCTGAACTTCTCAAATCGATCAACATTTATATTTCTTTATTGTTAAAAGAAAAGAAAATTAGAAGTTAGAATATTAAGTTTGAAATAAAATTAAAATTCAATTTTCCCAGTAAACTGTGTTTTCACTGTATCGTGATCGCCGGCGACGGGCCTTTTATTAATTACCCCAGCATAGTCCGCATACTTCCATTACAAATATATTATGTATGTATGAAATAACTTCGTAAATAACTTCATCGTATACATTCATAATTAAATTACTTTCTGCATCAACCTAGCGCTTGCGTGGTAGCTACTCCGTCATATTATGTTTATTAATAAATACGGAAAAGTAGACAGATTTCGTAAGGAACAATGAACATATGCCACCACAGACATTAATGGTGCGCTCCTAACCTTAGCTTAAACTATGTGCGAACGGTAGTTTACGGCTACTATACCCTCTAATGTCTAAACCAGGACTTCCCAAAGTGTGCGTCGCGACGCCCTGGGGCGTCGTGGCACTGTCCCAGGGGCGTCACGTGTCAATGCGACCGATTCGAGTGAATTATGCGAGTCTAGGTGGTAACTATATATTTTGATAATGTGGTCCACCAGGTGCCGGCTTGGTTAAGAGGAGTCATAACATAGCGCTGAGCTGAGCTGGGGAGCCCCCCCCCTCCTCTGACACTTCGGTAAAAAGTAGCACAACCAAAGGGCGTCACAGTCGAGATAAGTTTAGGAAGCCCTGGTCTAAACTATAACTATGACGAATACAAAAGACTAGTGACAGGGCTAAGTACA
>NJDD01000201.1:169014-190331 GCA_002245505.1 Calephelis nemesis
CTTGCGTGGTAGCTGCTCCGTCATATTATGTTTATTAATAAATACGGAAAAGTAGACAGATTTCGTAAGGAACATTGAACATATGCCACCACAGACATTAATGGTGCGCTCCTAACCTTAGCTTAAACTATGTGCGAACGGTAGTTTACGGCTACTATACCCTCTAATGTCTAAACTATAACTATGACGAATACAAAAGACTAGTGTCAGGGCTAAGTACAGTGGTGACACCATTTTTGGAGAGTAGTGTGACTCTACCGTCAGTTAAATCAGTACATTACTTGATTATGGCATGACCGGGCGATGTACTCGTCACATCCCTACTTTACAATAATCGTATTTATGGTTTTGTTACTAGAATTTACCTCATTATGCATTCTCGTTAAGACGATCGAAATACGAGTAGCTTATTATCTTCGTCTCTACAATCTCGCTGATGTCTGGAACATTTAAATAAAATTAACTCGACGTGGTTAAATAAATCCTTTGCGAATACCTCACACTTGAGCTACAGATGTACGTTTCCGTATTTGCAAGTAGTGATTTGTTACATAATGTCATTGTCAGATAAATAGCATTTCTGCATGCTATGTTTTGACTGTTAAAGGTTGGGTTTTGTAATGCCACATGAGGTCCCGGTATAAACCAGAACCTATATCATTTTTCCACTGACATCAAAACTGTGGTGGTTCTCAATTCCTCGTGTATAAACAGGGTTACATCTAAAGCACCAGCCAAATTTTGTGAAACGTTTCGGAATCGATAACACTTTCGAGCCATGAAAATACTAAAAATTAAGGAAAAACAACAATTTACAATTATTACCTGACGAAAAACACAAGATGCATGGTTATAACGTAAACAAAGCATAAAACTAGTTCTCAATTAAAGCATTTCTGAGGGCTTTTTTAAGTGAATTTTAAATATTACAATATGGCAATAATATTTAAAATGCATTACCACTTAAGCCAGTACCCCTTTACATTCGTATTACAGTTTGGCTACTCCTTTCAAAGTTACCTTGTATATAACATCATATAATATTAGATAACTTTTTGCGTAGTCCAATTTTATATTGCATAATAAAACTTTCAGAAATTAAAAAAAAAGTGTTAGGCTTATGATGTACCAAAATGAGATTCGGATTGAAATACCTATATTAGAATACAAGTTGTTTCGGTGAACGTTTCGTCTGACATGATAATATATAACTAATGGTATGGGAAAAATGTTGTTCTCGCTACTGTCTTTGCAAATTTTCTATTTTTCTAATTTCTCTAAACTTATTGAAACAATACCTATTTTAAAATCAAAATGACCTACCGTTTTCAAGTTTTAGCGAGGCAAACTAGAGATACATTTAGAAAGTGTTATTAATCCTATTAATATTATAAATGCGAAAGTTTGTATGTATGGATGTTTGTTACTCTTTCACGCAAAAACTATAAAGCCGATTACGATGAAATTTGGTATGTAGGTAGCTGAAGACCCAGAATAACATATAGGCTACTTTTTATCCCGGAGTTCCCGCGGGTTTGGGACGTACGCGGGTGAAACCGCGGGGCGCAGCTAGTATATTTATAATTTATTTTCAGTTTGGAATATATCAGAATGAATCACTGAAAAAAGAGATAAAACGAGATGTACGGTATAGGTACAGCACCTAGTTCTCGAGGTTCACGTTGTTCTAGGTCACGTGATGTGTGTCCGGCCTCGACCCAATTCTCCAAACAAACATTACGTTATGTAGAGCTTATGTTTTTACAATCATTGAACTCAATCGAAGCCATACATAAATAACTGTATGACAGATCCAACGACACACTCATTTATGGCACTTACCAATAAAGTGCATTTAACGGCTGATTTTGTTTCAACCATTTTTGTTTTATTTCTTGTCAACAATGACGTCTCGTCCTGACCGGCAACACCGCACCAGTGCTGATGTCTCAATATCACAGTTATTTCCTCCTCTGTTGTTCTGTCCCTTACCAGAAGAAATCTAGTACAGAATGTTGGCGAGCTACTTCTCGCAACGGTCAGTAGGCATGTTCGTTGGAAGCCAGGTGGTGTGGAAGAGGGCGACGATGGGCTGTCCACAGGGGTCGGTTCTGGGCCCTGCGGTTTGGAACCTTCACCTGGATGACATGCTTGTCTTGCCTATCGCGTACGCTGACGACGTGGACGTGGTGATCGAGGCAGGTTCCAGGAGGGAGATCGAGAGAAAGGCGGAAGCTGCGTTGGAGGTGATTGTGTAGTGGGGCAGAAGAAATCGCCTTACTTTCTCCCCTGCTAAGACGAGGGCGATTACTTTAAAGAGCAGGCTAAAGAGACCTCCACTGATCCGTATGGAAGGCGATTCTATTAGAAACGTCGACCATGTGGTCGTTTTGGGGGTTACCTTGGACTCTAAGTTGTCGTTCGTGCGGCATGCCACGGATATGGGGGAGAGGGCAAGCAGGTGCTTTGGTAAGATTGAGATAAAAAAGAACTTGTAGGGAGTCAAGAAGTGCACGTGAAAAAGAGCCTTAGAGCAGATCCCGTGCACCTCCCCCGTTTCGGCCCGTATAACCATGATGGTTGGCCCATGGGAGGTGGAGGGTTTTGTCCTGCCCGACCCGGGAATCGAACCCAGGACCTCATGCAGTCAAGTGCGACAACGAGGCGATTAATATTAAAAAAATAAAAATCATTTTATTCGTTTTATTTTTATTTAATTTATTGGTTTTTTTTTATCTTCGCATCATACTCTGAGATGGCTGGAAGAAATTTCTGCATCGCACTTTCTATGCTTTTTCGCTATACCCGTATTTTTTTAATTTAATAAAATGTTCTTATTAAACATGGTGATGACATGATCTTAGGCAAAAAAGTCAATATTATTACTGATGAAAGAGTGTTAAGAAAAATCTAAAAGTAAAGTAAATTGTGATTGTTTGATTATGATTTAGTTTTCTTTTTAGGTTTACGGTAGACAGGGTTAAATTTAATTATAGTTTTTGGTAATAAATAATTAAATTAATTATAAATATCAATAATTGACTTCAAATATAATGCATATGTAATTAAATAATATTTTTTACAAGTATTAAAATATTTGCACACCAAAATATGGTAGAATATGTTGATATACTTAAATATTTTTGTAACATCTCATTTATATTCCGCAAATAAATAATTTTATTTCTTTCTTTCTTTCTCCTTTTTCTACATATTAGCGAGATGAGAATTTGCCAGTTGTCCAAACTTCAAGCTTTTTATTATAGAATTATAGAATATAATATAAAGCTTGAAGTTTGGAAATGGTCTCGTGGAAAAGTCAGTCGACATTTAGTCAATAACTAATATAACCAAACAACGTTATGATCGACTGGTTTAAAAAAAATATCCGAAAGGGTGTAAATATACCATATATTTTTTTTATGTTATAAAATATAGGGAACAAACAGAGGCCTACTCTGATGGCAAAAGAAAATCGCCGCCTATAGATACCATAGATGTTATTGATACCTCGCTGTTTTACGCCCGCGATTCGATGGGATGTGTGCAAGTCTACCTGCTACTTTAACGTCCAGCGACAGACGACAATGGCAAGCATTGACAATGTCAGTAGGAATAGGTATGGCCGTGGTAACAATCCGGCCAACATTACCACCTAGTTATGACTTAAACAAATATTTAAGTAGCATGTACATATTACGAGTGTTGCATCCGCGTTCGCAAGTTTCAATTAGCACGTACCGTATCGTATTACCGTTCTACTTTTGCTTTTAACCTCAACAACAAATAAACATTTATTATACGACCGTTTCTGAGCAATGTTTACGAGGATAACGTATGATATTGAAAACAGAGATATTAAAAGGTTAATTGAAATGTGAACTCTACACGGGATTTGTAGCAAACAAACATTATGTTAGAAGCGCGTTTCAAATGTTACATTTGTATTTTTATAGGATTCGGAGGCAAAGGAGATTTTGATTCAAGGAGAATGAGATTACATTTTGCCGTCTATCAACATAGCTTCATCGAGGGTTTTAAACCTTTTTTTTTTTTAAAGTGTGGAAAATCCCCCCGGATACCCGCTGCTCTCGGGGGAGAACAACGGGTTATGTCGGACTCGAACCGACTAAAAACCACACTATGACCTTCGTGCCGCCCGGCTAGGAGCGAGATGGGGTCGCGTTGGCATTCACCATCTCGCTCCGCGGCTACGGCCCGGTCTTTACCGGGCCTCCCTCCGCGCTAAAAGAGGAGCGACTCCGGTCCCTGGAGTCGCCCCCAGGCGTGCGAGGCCGTGCTGGCCAGAGGAAGTCCCCCGACTCCCCCCGGCAGCCCCGCATCGGAAGTACTCTGAAGGCGGATGAACTGCCTTCTCGCGCCCCCGGTCCGCCTGCGCCGGAGCGGGCCCGTGTTGGGATCGTCCTCCCGGGCCCGCTCCGCGGTCTCCTTTTGCGTCATTACGTCTTCGCAAAAGGAGACCACCGCCTGCCAGGACCTGTCACTACCGAGCATAGCGTTGATAACGCTCGGCAGCGAGAGGTCCTCTCCAAGAGGGTGGTAAACCTAGATCAACCCATGTGAACACATTTAAATATTCCACAATATTTAATAGGAGACTGACATAGACTGCTTTCATTCCCTCGCTATTATTTGACTCCTCGTTTGTCAAGTGGCTATCGTACATGCTTAGCTACGCCGACCAACCGCCTGGCTCAGATTCAATTCCCGACGGGGGCAAACATTTGTGTGATCAACATTTAGATGTCTGCATTTTCGGGTCTAGGTGTATATTAAGTTTATTCTGGTATCTACTTAAGTATTTCAATGTATTGGTGTCGTTGTCTAATAACCATAACAGAAGCATAGATATAATTGCTTATTTTGGGGTTAGATTCAATTTATGCAACTTCTCCAGGGACATTTTTTTTATTCCGATAGCTAAACCGTTCCCGTATTTCGGCGAAATAACTTCAACAAGCAGGCGTAGCCGCTGGACACATCTAGTTTTCTAAATATTTTATAATTATTAGTATAAATTGAATAAGATTATATGTTTTCAATGCTCTTAATTCACTTGTTAATGATAATTGCATACATTAACCGCCAGTTGTCGCCACTAATTGTGTACACTATCTTGGAACGTCATAACCAGTAGACCCGGCGCGGGAGCTGGCGACACCTGACTTATTTAAATCATGTCTTCACTCTTTTTATTACCTTTCAAATAACGATAATGTAAATGCATTACGGAGGTAATCGTTTTAACATTAACATGTCAACGTTAATATTATTATTTAGATGCGAAAACGCGTTTGTTACTTCTCGTTTCGCGCGACGGCTAATTACAATTGAAGGGTTAAGTTCGAGAATGGTTTAACTAACAAATACATTATTTGTATGTAACAAATACATGAAAATAAATTTTAAACATTGGGAGCATTATTTTCAATTTTACTAAAGAAAATCACTCCAAATATGGCGCTTGTTAAAAGTTAAAAGAGATTTTGGCGATCCAATCCATTTTAATATAAGAACTGAAATAATTATAATATTTTATGTAGGTTTAATTATTGTTCTTTTTTTTTGTACTGGCGATCTCGACATCTGTGTCAGTAAAACTGTTTTCAGACTGAATATCTCGAGATGTAATGCGATGCTTGTTATTTTGAAAAGGGCATTGGATAAATTATTTCTTTCTGAATCCAACGATACTAATAACTCATTTAAAAAAAAATCAGTTAAAACATTCTCGAACTCAACTAAACCCTTCAATTATTTTTAAAGATAGAACACAACATGAAATTATATCAGTTTGTTTTTTCCTTTAGTAATAAGTTTGTCAGTTTGGAGCTACCTACATACGTAAGCACATTACAAAAAGTGTACTAAATCAAAACATGTACATATATGGATTTGTTGATGAATAACACAGGTTTAGGGTAACAAAACTATTAAGCTAGCTGAAAATATCTTCAATTTCTAAGGCTGATAAATATAAAATATATCAAAGTAATACTTTTATGATATTGGAAGGCAAACAAGCAGATGAATTTCCTGATGGTAAGAAATTCTCGCCGCCTAGAGACATCAAAGGTATGGTAATGGTAATGGTGCGCCAACCAGAGACCGGTATGTTAGACCTCGAGCAAACGTAAGTTTACCAGCTACCTTAGCGGAATACGTCATGACGTTATGGCGACAGGAATAGGTTAGGCGGTGGTACCAATCCGGGTGAGTCGCTGCAAAACTCTACCATCTAGTAGGATGTCACGGTTTTAGTGAAGTTAAGCCTATGCTCGCCTTTTACCAGCTACCCTGGTAGGAAGGCAGATGGTCTATTCTGCAAATGAACCCGGACTAACACGGGAAAAGTATAAAATAATAAATAATGTTCGAAAACTAGAGTGTTCGCCAGATACTTTGCGCACGGCAAACATTGGAAATAGTACGACACTCGTCGAATGTTGCCAGATACATAGTGATTGTGATTGCCGTAGTAGCACGGTTTTTTCGTAAAACTCGGTCTACAGTCCTGAGTGCTATTTTCATAAGTACTTGTATTGGTATTTGAATTGTAATTTAAGATTTTGTAACTAATTACAAAACACGTGTTAGTTTGTAAAATTTAAACTTAAAACTAAAACAATAAGTAAATGTTTTAGTTTTCCTTCGACCATAATATATTTAATTACTTTTGTTACCGAGGAAAACTTCAAAATGACATGAATAATAATCCAAAAAAATGTAATTAGTATTTTCACGGCCGAATCCCCGAAGAGATAGGCAGAAAAACAACTAGTTATAAAAAGTTTTACGCTAGCCGTGTTTAATCTATGGTAACATTGGTAGTGGAATTTTATGAAACTAAACTAAAAAACTAACTAACAAAACTAAAGGTAAACACTTTTCTAATTTTATGAACATTATCTGACACTCACTATAGTTAACCAGTCGGGTAAATGTAATATTTTTATTTCGAGGCTGGAGATAAATAACTACTTCTGTACATTTAAATTGGTTTAGTTTTTGCTCCAATTCGTCTATTATAAATTACAAAAAGAGCTTTATAAGCTTTTTATATAACATAAATCAGTTTGATGTTTAGTATGAGCCCGAAATCCTATAGAATTGAATGAAATGATTCATGCCGTGAATTATTACACGCCTGATTTGTTCTGCAAATTAATCGGAGCAACTCTATGAATGTCCGTTTGTTTCGGAGAAATACGAGAGTAACAACTTGTTTGATATGAATCATTTTGATTTTCTTTTGTGGACTAACTTATCCGCGTTATCGATACGTTGTTGATACTAGCGGCAATTGTTTGTATGACAAATATTGGCTAGTACAACTGGGTCTCACAACATATTTTTTATATCACATGGGTAGGTGTACATGCCGCTGTGTCAATTATATTCGCACTATGTCACCGTATATCATCCCCTTAGTTTATGGGTAAAATGACAAATATGCTTAATATATTTAATTTCATTTTAGTGTCTTTACCTCGCCTCTGTGGTCTCGCGTTCCGTTTGTTGGACTTGCCTTCAAAAGGTCCCGGGTTTAATTCCCGGGATGGGTAACATAAAAAATGTGTTTTTCAAATTTTTAATAGAAACAACAAGACACATCCAAAATATTAACACTTCACATCGAATGCCGGAAAGTATATAGTAAATAAGATAAAAAGAAAAACTCAAAATTAAATTTATTAACTTAATTCTAAAGAACTTAGTCTTAACTTTTTGTGAGAGGATAATGAACAAGCATATGACCTTAAGAGACAGACGGTAAGAGATAAACGTGGTCTATAGACACCATAGAGGTTACAGGTGCGTCACTGACCTGCAGGCTGTAGGCGATGTTAGGTCTATTGTGCAAGTCTACCGGCTACTCTACTCTCGGGGCCGGCACATAACAGTCACTAAGGCGGCAAGAATATGTAAAGTGGTCTTACTGTTACTAATATTTCAGTCAGTGATCGCTTCTTACGAGCTGCTTAGCAGAAAGGCAGGTGGTATATTCTACTCAGCGGCCCCGGACCAACACTTAGCTTAGCTGATTATAAAAAGATTATTTTTGGCACATATTTTTTTTTATATAATAATGGAAGGCAAACAAGCAGACGGATTTCCTGATGGTAAGAAATTCACGTCGCTTAGAGACACCAAAGGTGGTAATGATGTGTTGCCAACCTCGGGCCAGGGTGTAAGACCACGAGCAAAAGTCAGTTTACCGGCTACCTTACCCTCCAACCGGAACACGTTAACAGCAAGCATTGACGTTATGGCGGCAGGAATAGGTAAGGTGATGGTACCTAAGTACCAATCCGGGTGAGTCGCTGCGAAACTCTACCACCTAGTCAGATGTCACGGTGTTAGTGACGATAAGCCTATGCTCGCCTTTTACGAGCTGCCTGGCAGGAAGGCAGATGGTTTATTCTACAAAGGAGCCCGGACCAACACGGGGAACATATAAATCATATTGAAGCCGCAGTACCAGCGGCGGCATTCACAGGTCATTTAATTAGGTACTGCCATAATTTGATGTCGATACCCGTACACTACGACACTACCATCATTAATTTTACAGACAAGTTGACAATTTCCTTAACAACATACAAAACAAAGATGACTCAAAGTTAATTTGACAGGTTGCAAAAAATGTGGTTGACGAAACTCATTCACTTAATACACGGACCGACACAAAAGGGATTGTTTTAATGGGCTCGGTGGTGTATGAGACGATAAATTTACATGAAAATACTTGTTCTTATTAAAATATAATAGCATCTTTAATCGTTCACTTTAAAGACCTTCGTTCATGTTTGGTTCATTGAACTCAAATATTGTATTTGCTTTTAAATTAATTACGATAAACTACGCCCGCGACTTTGTCCGTTTAGAAGTTAATTCAGATTTTTTTTCTTAAAACAAAAGTAGCCTATGTTACTCATTTTATACAGCTGCCTGCTAGTGAAAGTCCCGCTAATTTAGAAAAAAAATATATTTTCTTAATTAAATTCCTAACGGACGAAATCGCGGGCACAGCTAGTCTTCTACAATAAACCTCGAAACAGTAGACGAGTGATACATTTGGCGCTGTCATATTTACTCAAATACGTACGTTTGCTACTGATGTTAGTGATGTGTTAACACGAATGAATATTGACGGTAAGGTGCCGACATTTTGTTATTCATACAAACTTTACATTAAAATTAAATCGTGCCTGATATAAATGTTTTACATTTTTTGTTATTTATATTAGAATAACATCTTACTAGATTCCCGTTTCGGTTTCGTTACAACCATGTTAAAATATTGTTATCTAGGTACATTGAAATGTTAGTACCCAATACGGGGGGTGTATACCGAAAAGTCAATTAAGAGACATTTATCTTTAATTAAGAGTAAATGGTAATTTATGCAATCGCAAAACTTGGAGTAACACTTAAATATTTTCTGACAGTCTATTTCTAGTAGATGGATGCAGAGCAAAGAGATTCGTTCACATACGAGTAGGTTATTGTAGTTCTTACATGATTCTCATCTATGGTGGTAGGAAAAGGCAGATTGGTTCTGTTTGCCGAGGAGTTTGTTGTCTCATTTCTTGTCTGGGCTGGCTAAATTTGGAAAGGGTGGTAGTTTACGGTAGATGAGTTAAATTTATCTATTTTTTTTTAATAATAGTTAATCTTGTTTTATTTTCAATTATTTTATTAATTAAACAAAAAAATTTGAAAAGTAAATAGTAATTAAATGCTTTTTTAAAACGTTGGTAAAACATGTTGGAATTTCTAAATAATTTCATACATAGAATATGTATCTATTTCATTTATGCAAATAAATATTTTTCATTTCAGTTATGGCATTACACATAGTGACAATATTCCCCTCAACCACCTATTCATTATTCCATTTGCATACATGTCCGTAGTGAGAGCGTACATATTTAAACACAGGGAATATTACTATGACAGCTCCCTGACTGCTCCTGTCAAATATATCGAGAGAATTCGTGCCAATTTATCTCAAAATAGCGATGTTATTATTGACATTACATTACGCAGAATCGACTATTGACTGTTCTACTTGTAGACGAGTCACAGACATGTTCAGACTGTCCCCTACGTAATATGTGGAAATATTGAGTTCTCAAACTGTAAACTGATGTTTCTATAACAATAGCTCATGAAGTCTCGACAAATCATTCGTTCAGTTTGTTATCATTACTGATGATAATGTGTATTTTTTTAAATTGAGTATGATTTCTTATGATTACTGTTGAAAATTAATTATTTAAATAGTAGCAACTGATAAGTTACTTACTAATTTGAATTATGTTTTTATCTTATTTGGTTTGGTTCTTTAGCTCAGATAATATGAAATTAGGTATTAAGAAGGTTACTTAAATATGTGGATTTTTCTACTATTCTAACTGTACAAAAGTTCTTTTGAAGTTATAAAAATATTCTAACGTAATCTAAGAAATAAATCGATTTACCAAGTGGTGCCTCCACTTGGTAAATATGTATACTTGTCACATTGTAACCCATGCTACTTATTAACAGCAAATTATGGTTCTGTTTTATAATATGACTGCCTTGTTAGTAATTTTACGGACCAACCGTGAGCCTCGGGTTCGATTCCCAACGGAGGCAGGCATTTGTATGATTAACATCGATGACTGTTTTTCTGGGGCTGGGTGTTTATTATTTTAATTCTGGTATGTATATCCTAAGTACTTCTGTGTAATGTTATTGTTGACTGACACCCATCCCGTTATTATAACACAACTATATAACTTGCTGACACGGGCAAGATCGATTTGTGTAGTTTGTCCAGTTATATTTATTTGATTATTTTCAATATTTGATATACTATGGGAACCAACGCATAAGTAATGTGTGTATCTATCTATTAGTGCCCATCAAGTGAACTCTCTGTGCGATATCTCCTCGTGTGATCAAATGAAACCTTTCATTAAAACTATGACTTCATTGCACCTATCATTTGCTGTTTGCTGCAAATGGTACTTTGTTATTTTATGACTGATGACTTGAAGAGCACGTACCAATTTATGGTGCCATCGAATACACAACGTTCGATCATTACCCTACATTCCGCAGTGCTATGAAACTAGCAACATATAAATATGTTTCCTACGCTCTTAAGTGATTAAATTTTTTTAGTAACCTAAGCGGTCTAGTGGAGAAGATCGAAGCAAGGCGTTTTAAAGGGAAAAGAAGACAAACAAGCGAACGGACTTCTCGATATTAAAAAATACACGACGTCTAAAACGGACGGAGTCTAGGATTTTAGCCTTTTGCAAGGAAAGTTCACCGGCCCACCCTCATCTACATATTCAAACACGACAGGGCGGCCATAGTCATTTTGAAACCAAAATAATCAATGTTAAATGCTGTTGACCTATATCGTTCCGAGGAACCCTGAACCCACGCATTATATTTTTTACTTCAAATCAATGTAGATTTATTTCTCCATGATTTAATGATATTTAGTAACTTCGTGTTAGGTACATACAGATGTGTGTTTTTTGTGGGTACTATGCTCAAATCTAAATCAGTTCAAATCTGCAAGATTTTTTACCGCATTTCGTAAAAGTTTTTATTTTCCTTAAATATTAATTTCCTCTCTCATGTTGATTTCGTAATAAATTATTTCTAAAGTAATTAAGCGTCTATGGCAACACAAAATTCACGACAAAATTCATTATACATTAATGGAATTGAATTAAATTGCTGTACCTTCAAATAAATGAAGATATTTAAATCAGTTCCCAAGCGATTAAGACAAGTAGAAATAAAAGATCTGAGAATAAAGACAGGATTCCTTCTTGAAGTTTGAAAAGGCTTTTTGTATATGAGCGATCAATAATACGTTTTTTGGTTTTATTGGTCTTTAATATATCAAGATGTCGTTCGGTACCCTAGCAAGAACATTCAGCGTCCTCGAATGGTAGAGTCGAAACTTAAAATGCAAATTCGATTTATTCTATCGTCTATTTACATGGAGCATTCTCTTTCATAATTAACTTGAACACGAATCAAATACTCGTTTGTTTTTAAATATGAATTTTCGTATCTTAATACTCACTACAGCTTGATAATAAGCAGTTTACACTCTCGTAACTTGTTTATGACATTCAATTAGGGACCGTGTTAGCCTACAAACTAGTGTCATCTGACAGATGTCAAGTTCTATATGTTTTATTAGCGTTATAAATGACGAAAATGTAACGCTGGATTTTTAAACGCTTTTGTTTTCATCGCCCCAAATTACTTTATTTAATATCGCCCCTCCGATCTTTAATTAGTTATCGATTAAAAAATTGAATTGTTGTTCGAAAACACGAAATGTTCATGATAGAGCTCCAGATGTTCGCGCAAGCATGAATAGTTGCATTCCACGCTTATCGCATTTCGATTGGACGCAAGGACGCTGAAACCAAAGAACAATGGGATGTGTAGAGATGTCAACGCAGTCTATTAGGTTATCGATTCCAGTATGCGAACTCACAATTGGATATTGTTCTAGCTAATAAACCGTGTCTTCTCTTAGAATATGACCTTCAAAATGTAAGCTTGTTTTCCTGTTGTCGATACAAGACTAGGTTATTCATGGAGTTTGAATATTTCCTTATAAGACAGGTTTTTTTGAGTTTTCAATTTAGAAAGTCTTAAAAATGTGTTATCCATCTGAAACACATCGAAACTTTTTGTTAATTTACACTCAGGACCGATTAATTACAATATGTTTAATAGGGAATTATTATTATTTTTTGCGATTACATTATAATTTTTCTTCTAATTTTCTTTAAAAACTAACTAAAATTCTAAGTAAAAACATTAAAATTTCATCGAAAACTATGAACTCAGAAGTTTTTCTGTCATTCGGCAACAAAACAGACAAAATTAAAAAAGCAAAGTAGCTTTAAGTTATCTTATTTTTTTTTAAATAACTTCATGTGAATGTCGTACTGGCAATATCTGCCAAGCATTTGTGTTGTTTCAACCGAGTTGGACGAAAGGAGTAGGTTATGTTATGCTCAACGCCTGTATTTTCTATATTTGAATTTTACCGTCATTTGTAAAAAGATTTCAAAAAATCCTGCCTTATTTGAAAGAGCGTACTTTAGCGGTAGTCTCACGCCACCAAGTCCGAATCTAATGATGAAATCCCAGAAAATCGGGGAAAATACTCAATACTTTCTTTATATTTAAATGACGTAACAGTAAAACTGTAGTCGGTTTCTAGAAGTTTTACTGTTACATTTAATATTACAAATTATCTTAAATTGGAGAACAGCAAAGATATCGGTTTTATTGATTTATTATGAGTATTATAAAATATTAAAATCATCATGTAATTGAAGATAGAACGGTAATAAGTGACAACCACTTTTTTTATTCCTTAAATACGGGACTTAACTGGTCTTAAATACGGGAAAGTTTTAAAATATACAATTTCAAATAAATAAAATTTAAAACAATTAATATCAGGTTAAACAATAAAGTTAGCCATTCAGTTACCTACCTACGATAACATTATTAATGAGTAACTTCGCAAAATCATCGATCTCACACAGATATCCGGTTCCGCCCGTGAGATATGTGAGTGGGTGTTGTGTTGGTGGCACTGCTCGATATTAACACATTAAAATCAATCGACGATTTACATTTTATCGTCGATATAATCGATTGATTGATTGCATGTCTTTGTTTTAAATATTAAAATAGCGTACCACTTTTGTTAAGTATTTGTTTTATAATTTTTATCTCTAGTGTTTGGTGGATACATAGTTATTATGTTGTGAACATTTAGATTATACTTAATTACACGCCTCATGACGCAGACTATAGTGTGAGCTAGGAGATGATGATATTTGTAATTTTTCCTGGCACTCTCAGCTCTCAATAAAGATAAACGAGTGACAAATATTAAATAGTATCAAATTCCCATTTTGTGAGATTTTAGATATCGTCCGCTGGAAATTATAAAAGTTTAGGTCACTTGATTATTCAAATAGTTTAGTCAATAATAATGAGGTAGTAGAGTGCTGTGCAGCAACTTGCTCGGATAGTTAACAAAGCCTTATCTATACTTGCCGTTACAGCGTTAGAAAGAAAGAAAGAAAGAAAATTATTTGTTTGCGGAATATGTGTGTAAATGAGATGTTACAAAAAATATTTAAGTATATCAACATATTCTACCACATTTTGGTGTGCAAATATTTTATTATTGTTAAAAAAATATTTAATTACATACGCTTCAACTTTTAAGCGAATTATTTATATTTATACCTAGTTTAATTATTAGAAAAATGAAATTTATTTGCCGAAAATGTGTGTAAAAAACTATAACAAAAGATATTTGTTAATACCAACATATTCTACAACATTATGGTGTGCAAATATCTTTAAAATTATACAGATTTATTATTAAGATTTGTAACATACTATGTTTCAATATTTGAAAAAAATTTAAAACATAATTAGGTTTAACCCTAACTACCATAAGCTACCACCGTTTCCAAGCCTAGCCAGTCAGGAGAAGAAATGGCGAAACAAGTTAGTGCTCGCCATTGTTGTGTTCAGTGTTGGAGGGTCAGGTAGCCGGTCAATTTGAACACGTGAGTGATCCAAACCATGAGATAGCATCTCTCCAATTCCTCTTATGGAGTCTGATTGTTCACTGTCTTATGACATAAAAACTAGAAATTTAGTAGGTTTTAAAAAGATTTGTTGTTAATAATGCGCTTCAATTGTTTGGTTGAAAACAACGTGTACGATATATGGGGCAAGTATGCAATAACGATGCGTACCAGCAATCTGAGCCGTGGGCTAATTATAGCTGCCTCAGTTATGGCGCGACGGACGCCGCTCAATGAAACTTATTACTAATTATTACAACTCTAGACAATTGTTTCATTAACACATAAATCATTTTGAGTGCACAATTGACGCATTCAGTACGTCAATAATCCCACATTAATTTGTTTGTTATATATTACAAATTAAACCGTTTTAATATTTACAAGAAAGCAGACGATTCGATTTGTGATGTTTGTTACTAAACAAAAGTTAAAAGTTAGTTTAAAATTTAATTAAGTTTTTTTGACCGAATCAAATAAAAGCATAAATTAGATTTTTTATTTTAATTTGGAAGCAAATAGTTAGAATGTTATCAACTATCATCCTTTGTAAGACGTCTATGTAGTCTATCAATTGTATATTTAAGCTAAAGATTTATGTGATAATATTTCTGCGTACTGTCTCCATCACAAAGTAACGAGAGAAAACGTGACCGATAAACTTCTAATAATACAAATTGAAATAGTCTAGTAAGCCCTATGAAAAAATATAATCTCTCTTATTACGAGATTGTTATCATAATGATGATAAAATGTCAAATAAATTAAATTAAAAACAGTACAGAATGTACAAGTGAGTGCTGAATTTGAGGCAGTCACGCCATTGCATAAATAAGGGGAAGTGACCCAGTTTAAAATCTTCAAAACCATAAAGTCCAGCAGGTTAATTATTTTTCTTCATTAGGGCTAGGTATTTGCGACTTACAATTATTTCTCTTTTATTGTTTCGGCTCTCCTGATGGTTAGATGTCTTGGTAATAAATCTAGTTATAAATATAAATAATTGCCTTAGAAGTTAAAGCATATGTACCTTATTAAATGATATTTTTTTATAAATGTTAAAACAATGCACACCAAAATATGGTAGAATATGTTGATATACTTAAATGTTTTTGTAACATCTCATTTACACACATATTTCCACAATTAAATAATTTTCTGACAAATATCGAAGACAGCCACCATTGACGTTTAAGGTTTGTCGATGTCCTTAAGCCTGGGTGTTAAGGGGCCATATACGCTAAAATTCGTCAGCAGTTTACTGTTTTTTTCATACAAAGCAATCATGGATCTTGCTGACAAAAATACACAAGATTAACATGAATATGCTTTCCTAGACTAATGTTTCCAAAACACGATTCATTTCACTTTGCTCGATAGAAAAAAATCAAAAAGTTAACGCTTTTTTTGAAAGCAAAACGCAAATGTCTACTTCAAATACGAAAATATCGACACCAGATTTAACGTAAACATAGTTAAGTACTATACCTAAAAGATAAGTGTTTCAGTTTTTATACTTTTTTTCAAATTACTTTTATAGTGTCAAATATAGTGATTTGTCGCTTAAGACGTTTACTTTAGAGCGCCATTGTTCATAGTGATCATGGAACGGGGGAGCGCGGTGATTGGCTCTTCTGGCTGACTGAGTATGGGGCCTTAAGTTCAACGTGCAAGTCTACCGGCTACCCTTTTCTCAGGACAAGTCATTAACTGCTTTTCTGACGACATGACTGCCCCTACTTAGACTAGTTGCTGTATAGCATGCTACCCCCCAACACAGTGGTTTTGTTAGTAATGATCCGGACCAACAATCGGAAAACCCTGTCTTATCGAAGGTAAATTTTTGCCGACAACATTGGAAAACTGTTATTTCTATTTTGTTTTTTTTTTGTCATAGACAAACAAACGGGTAGCTCTAGTATAAAAAAAATACGACATGTATTTCTTACACTGTCTATACCACAAAAAAGTTAGTATTTTAAGAATACTAAAAGATCAAACTGCGGTCGTTCGTTATTGATTGTTAACTTTAACCATGGTTACACAACCATAAGGAACGCATCGATGGTGTTAGCAAACCTACCAATAAACTAACAGATTACGGATCGTTGATTATAGAAACCTCTTCTGACGTCCTATTTTTCAAAGAACCCAGCCATGTTTTTGTTATTAAAGTGAATATTGATTTTCTACGTTTAATTTCCTAATGGTACACTGCTTCTTTCCAACTGTCGGGACTCAGCCTGACGTAGCATTTTACAACAAGGCAATAAGATTTGAATGATAAATGTACAAATTACTTAAGGAGCGAGAACCTTAACCAGTCTATGTTAAGCTAATGCTGTTTATAAGATTTATAATTAATACCCTTAATAACTAAATTTATGGTTAAAACCTAAATATTTTATGTGTATTTCCTATCCTTAGCAAGTGAATTATTGTGCAAAAAGGTGTTGGGCAGTAAATCTAGCCAAGTACTAACTTGGCAATAATCCAATGGCTACTAAATAGTTAATAACTTATATGCAAAAACATAAATTTATCAAAACCGGCATCTGTTCTTCGTCTATCCACTAGAATACTAAACAGCGCAGTAAAATTTTGTGTGCAAGCGTTCGGTGCGCTTATGGGAATCTCCACATTGACCGGGTGAATCTAGTAGTGTCTCGTGACCCAGTACTTCTTGCTGAATAAATGGAGATTATAATTTGGTCGATGAACTGACAACACACAATCCAACTGAAGTGTGTTGGCTAACTAACTAAATTGACTGGGTGTTGTCGCAGGTAAACTCTATATACTTAGTATATAATATAGTAGCAAAATATTAAAATTGAAGGATTTTGTGAAATGTTATCAGGTGGTATATAAGTAGTAGTTTAAAGTTTGGAACCTCTGCCATACTGTGTTCAAAAATTTGTTAATTTACCTATACTAGTGGTCGCCCATTGTCGAAATTCGACCATAATAAATTTTAATATTTTGTTAATAAGAACGCTATCTTCATTTAACTCTTCCAACTAATTTGTTTCCAAACTTTATAGTGCGCCATCTGTGATCTTTTATCGTTATCATCAATATATTTGTTTGTGTGTGTCAAATGCATGGTAGTGTGGGTAATGTTTTATTTTTTGAATTAATGCATTTTATAAACATCATCATTAAAATTTTAGCGTTCTGCACTTCTCCTACACATAAACTATAAGTATGGCAAATTTCATATTCCTCCGTAAGCGCCATTTTCGTGAAAAGGGGTCCAAAGCTTTTGTTTCACGTATTAATTTATAAATACATATTATACACGTACGTATACAAGTACATATATTTACCATTACGAAAACTGTTATCATGTGAGACGATAATGTTGTAGTTTGAGAAAGTAAACACCGCTATAAAGCTATGCAGGTAAACAGATTCCGAGCTATACTTACTCAGCGCATTCTTAACCTTGGCCAACTAGACCTGGATCGTATTTTCCACAGGATGTTTACATTAGACATCATTTCACGTAAGAGCGTGGGCACACTCGCGCGAAACTTTTGTGTATATCCAATGGTTAGCCATTTGGCGTTTACAATTTTTGAATGATGTTAGTCATTCATGACTTCATACATTACGCAATTCCAAATTACAGAGTTTATTATAACATTTACTTCGGCTTACAGGCGAAGGGTTGTTCGCGGTCCTGTGGGACACAACGGGAACAATAATTGGGAAATCAAACGTACATCACCACGTACAGTCCAAAGAATTTCGCGTTAATCAAACACATTTAGCCACGTACCTATTATGTTTTGAATATCAGCGATTTCACTGATATTATTCAATGACGTCATAAGTTCAACTAGTTTCCGTTCAAAACAGGACCCAAAAATGCCCCCCTCCTTAAAATGACATTTTAACATTAAGAGTATGGAAGTTTGTTTCCCCGTGTTGGTCCGGGCTCCTTTGCAGAATAGACCATCTGCCTTCCTACCATGCACCTCGTAAAAGGCGTGCCATAAGCTTAACGTCACTAATACCGTGACATCTGACTAGGTGGTAGAGTTTCGCAGCTACGCACCCGGATTGGTAGCCTTATCTGTTCCTGCCGCCATAACGTCATGACGTGTTCCGGTTTGGAGGGTAAGCTTACTTTTGTGCGAGGCCTAACATCCTGGCCTCAGGTTGGCAACGCACCATTACCACCATTGGTGTCACTAGGTGGTGTGAATTTCTAACCATCAGGAAATCCGTCTGCTTGTTTGTCTTCCAATATCATTAAAAAAGAGATGAGTAGGTGGCTATGTAACAACATATGCCTGCTTTTGCCTATTAAGTTCGTACAATTCATGTTGCAATGGTCCGATTTCAACCTATTCAACTGTATTTCTGGGTTTGTGTGTTTATTAAGTTTATTAGGTACATGTCACAAGCATATAATCTGCTTTCTTCGGAGTCAGGTCAATATAATATGTTCAAATTCAAATTTAGAATATAATTCCGATACACACATAATATTAATAAAACGTATGATTTGAATATAAGCTTTTCCCTTTAGCCGGTTCCAAATTTACGACAGCTAATTGTGGAAAAAATATAAGAACACGTCTCATATAATATACATAATTTTTCAATGAAATAAAACATTATGTTTTCTAAGAATACGAAAACGGGAATATTTTTTCGATTTCATGACATGACAGAGAAATCGACTAACATATACATAAAATATAAAGGCCTCGAACATATAATCTCCCCCTTTTTAAGTCGGTTAAACATGAGTTTTATTCATAAAAATATTTACATAAGCTCGATTATTTTATGAGCTTTTAAATATTATTACTCACTCCCGTCATTGTCCGCTAATATGGCAGTGTGTCATTGTCGTGATCTGCCATTTAGGTTAAGGGCACTGGTGTGATTGCGGTAGCGTTACTGTACAGTACGTTTGTCTTCCTACCTTTATATAGGTACGGTTCAATGTTGGTACAAAATGTAGTTAAACGCTGTGCGTGCTCTCTGTACTCACGCCGCTTAGCTTTTTAAACAAAAATATCTTCTTTTGTAAAAGCTCTGCTACCATCAAGGATTTTTAGTCATGTTAGAAACCTTCGATAATTATATCCTACTAAACGGTAATGAGACAAACTTGTGTTGAATGTAAAACAATCAATAAATTGGCGTTTTTTGCATTAAATAGATAAATTTAACCTTTACTGCAGCAAATATGTTGCGAGTTTACTGTTTTCCGAAATATGAAATACATACATACATATTTGCACGCTAAGCCCTTGGTTGAGTATTGAGTGCCAAGCAGACGTACCACTCTTCTCTACATTTGTTGCTCTTTTCATACACTACCCTTCATGCGCCTGTTTCGGAAACTGTTGCCACCACCATCAGATGAGACCCGAGCGACAAAATATTTTACCATATAATTTCAAATACTTCTAGGGACCTTGTAAAAGCCTCCCGGCTAGCAACACATTAGCCCTTAGAAAAAG
Source organism: Calephelis nemesis (assembly GCA_002245505.1). NCBI lineage: Eukaryota > Metazoa > Arthropoda > Insecta > Lepidoptera > Riodinidae > Calephelis > Calephelis nemesis. Next base: position 189,179 of record NJDD01000201.1, read on the forward strand.
TAGATTTATTCGGCATTAACTTCACTATCATGACCTATTTTAGAGTAGGAAAATTTACCAATTTCTAACTTAGCCTTAGATTCACTATATATATAATAATAATAAGTCTTTATTTGCTTTGAAGTGGTGTACATTAAAGGTCTTAAATTATTTCTTTTACATTTTCACCTACTTCACCAGTGCAACTGGTATGCAAATTTTACATCAATATTGTAAGTACATAATAAACAACTCATATCGTAAATAACTAACTTATAATTTAATAAACAAAAAATAATAACATAATCTAATCCGTATTATTTACTCCTATTTTTCTTATACATTTACACTTCTGCAAATTTGAATAATTATTACAGAAAATTTTAATAGGAATTCAACAATTCAGACGAAGTTAATAATGAAAAATAATTCCCAATACTAAACAAAACAGAACAAAAACTAACTATAAATATTATTTCATTAATTATATCATTTTATTATAACTTGATTGAATAATTAAAATATGTCAATATATAATTAATTATTATTAATAAATACATTATTCATAGGTCCATTTATCGAAAAATAAAATTACATTAAATTGTTTTAATTAAAAATAATTTTAGGAGTTAATAATTAAAAATAATTCCCAATACAAAACAAAAAATAACTATAAATATTATTTCATTAATTATATCATTTTATTATAACTTGATTGAATAGTTAAAATATGTCAATATAGAATTAATTATTATAAATAAATACATTATCCATAGGTCCATTTATCGAAAAATAAAATTATATATATAACATTTCTTGTGCCTACGAGTAGCGTTCACTTAAACAGACTATTTCTATTTATGATACGTCCACTTGTTTGGCTCCCTAACGTCTCTGATGAAAACGTAACAATATACTGGGCCAGCGCGAATTATAGACAAATGGTCCAAACGGTATACCTCGGGGACAGGTACCTACCGTACGTAAAAGCCTCCTGTTAGATGTTATTAAAGACAGGAATTAATACCTACTTCATTGATCACATTAGATTAAATTGTCTGGCGTTTCTTAAATTGGTATCTACTCGTATGTAATTAATACAACTGCATACATTGTTAAACTTGATTATCCCTTTAGAAGAAACATTTTATATATGTTGTGTCATGTTGGTTTC
>NJDD01000201.1:190443-218059 GCA_002245505.1 Calephelis nemesis
AGCGCGAATTATAGACAAATGGTCCAAACGGTATACCTCGGGGACAGGTACCGTACGTAAAAGCCTCCTGTTGGCCGTTCTTAAAGACAGGAATTAATACTTCATTGATCACATTAGATTAAATTGTCTGGACTTTCTTAAATGGGTATCTATTAGTTTACGGTAGACAGGGTTAAAATTGTTAACATTTTAAAATTGTTTGTAAGTTATAATTCAAATTGTAATAAGAATAAAACTGTTTGTTGAATGAATATTTAAACAATGTGTATATAACTAAATAATCAGTTTTTAAAAATATTAAATTATTTGCACACCACAATGTGGTAGAATATGTTGGAAAGCTTAAATAATTTTGTAACAACTTCAACACGCATATTCCGCAAATAAATATATTTTCTTTTCTATGTAATTAATACCACTGCATACATTGTTAAAACTGATTATCCCTTTAGAAGAAACATTTTATATATGTTGTGTCATGTTGGTTTCAAATATGTATAAATACACAAAAACTAATATTAAACGCTCAAAATATTTAAACCATATCTCAATCCTAAAAGCAAAGATACCACAGCACTGGTAGGTACGGTCGGACAAGAAATCGCAAAATTTTATATCTACTTATTAACACAACTTGACACAACAGAACTTCTCTCTGTTTTTAAGACGACAGCCAGTCTAAAACCTTATTCAATAAAAAGTGTGAGTGTGTGTGTGTGTGTGTGTCAGCTACGACGCACGATTGGAGTTTGCTCCTTACGAAATGTATCTTGCAGCACACATGTCTCCTACAGCAGATTTAGTTACGTTAATTTTTCTTAAATTAGTATCATCGCAGACATTAAAAGTGTGATCCAAATAGTCAGTATTTTGATAGATAGCGACTCCTCCTGCACGGAGACTACGAAGCATCGCGCAGGAGGAGATCCCGAGAATGAGATACCTACGCTGTGTAATGTATTCCATCTCATTCTTTTACACGTTCAATCCTACAGATATATATGATTGTTTCTTTCTACGTAACGCCTCAACGCCTCGTGTTACACTTGATTTTACTCCTCACAAAATTTCCGTACCGGGCCTTATAACTGAAATCGTTTCTTAAGGAGTAAACTCCAAAAAAACCTCTAAGCAAATAAAAATATTGTATCCAAGATCGCACAATTGTTGGTTCTTCCAAAAACACAACTTCCATAAATAACAATTCAGGAAAATTAACTTATCTACCTGTTCAACACTCATCATAATTGGTGAATTGGTTTAGATTTATCTCTTAACAGGAAGATGTACATTGTGCGTTGTATTTATCATAATATGATCATCGCTGCAGTTATTAAAAAGTGTAACTGGATGAGTCAACCACAAATGCGTTGAGATAAGTTTTATTATTGGACCATGCAATGTCATCGGGCTAACCAAAATCGGGATTATTAAACCGAATGTATTGTACGGGTTTAGTCTGTTAAGCTGGATATACACGCACGAGCATGTCTGCATACTGATTTGGTAAAAAATTATCTTTACTTGTCGTTGCAAAGAAAAAAACATTTTTTGCACTGCGAGAAAAATGTTTTGTTAAAATCCGTTTAGCCGTGAAAGTGATGTAGACAGACAGACTTTCACATTTATAATGAACTAGCTGCGCCCCGCGGTTTCACCCGCGTAAGTCCCAATCCCGCGGGAACTCCGGGATAAAAAGTAGCCTATATATTATTCTGGGTCTTCAGCTACCTACATACCAAATTTCATCGTAATCGGCTTTGTAGTTTTTGCGTGAAAGAGTAACAAACATCCATACATCCATACATACAAACTTTCGCATTTATAATATTAATAGGATAGAGAAAATGTCATATAAGCAATAACGTAAGCCAACACTTGATTCACATTATTTGTCATTGATTTACATGTTACTGTAATATAGTCATAAGAATACTGCATAAACTAGAGTGACCTAGAGACCTACGTGTACCTTATATTAAATGACATTTATTTTTTGAGCGCTTATCAATAAAGTCCATTAGTAGTGAGTGACATAAGCAAAATTTTATAAAATTTAGAACAACAGAAACGCTTTAAACCGCGGATATGGCCGCGGGCAACATTTACTTACAACATAAAAAGGTGTGCTTTGTTAACGATACTGTATTAGCAAGATTTACATGTGTAGCTGACAGTAGTACGAGTAGATAAATTGGTTACCTAGATACAGATCTCTGGGATCTGTATCTAGGTAACCCATTCTTTTCTAATACTGCTAGATTCTTAAATAATGAAAATAAAATGTAATAAGCGACTAAATGACCAGTTTTATTATGAATAGATGAATTCTTTTATATTTTATGCAGACCTGTATAACCCATATATCTGTCAGTTTTTTCGATATGTAAATAATATTCGTCTATTCATCATGTAGCTATTAATTAGTTACGATGACATTAATCAAATTTCCAATTAATAGACACTATGAATGGATGACTGTTATTTACATATAAAAAAATGGAAGTTATACGTGTTATCTATGTGTATTTCATATAATAGAATTGATCTACTCATAACATAACAGGTAATTTAGTCGTTTATCACTTTTCTTGTCATTATTTAAGAATCTATTCGTATTAGGAAAAGAGTTACCTAGATACAGATCCCTGAGATCTGTATCTAGGTAACCCATTTATCTACTACTACTGACGATAAGTAGAGTACGTTGCCGAATGACATTTTTTAAAATGTGGTACCAAAATTTCGTCGTCTGAAACCAGTTTATGTCTCGAGGGTCGTCATCGGTCACGTTTATTTCGGGTAAACGGATCTGAATATTACGTACATCTGCTGATGAGCTCAAATCATTGTTGTATTTACTATTTCACGTGGCGTGTAATGTGATGTTTATATAATGTTTAAACCTATCGTTTTTACAGTGCGTCATAGATATATTGTTTGTATGTTTTCATTCATCCCCAACATCATCCTGACCTTACCTACCTGCTTAAGCGTAGTAGGTACCACAGTCAGGTTATATTATATTCATTGTATTGTACGTTTTGCCTTCTTATTGCTCAATTACATAAGCAGGTAAGTACTTTAAGTGTTGTACTTTTCGGTAATGATTAAATGTTGTGCCCTTTGGTATCAGGAAATTCTTCTAATCGAGTGAGGTAAATGTTTTTTTATACAATTAATTATTGAATATAAATAGTAGTAACTTTAAACATGATTTAAGTTTAAGGAACCCTTCAAGCAGTTTTAGTCAATTCAGTGTTGTGTACGATCATCAATCATAAATGGTTAACGTTTTAATTATTATTATTATTATTATTTAGAGATTTTATACTTTCACTGTTATTGTTACTTATGCAAAGATTTTGCTATCAATATTCTTTTATTTAATTAGTCATATTGTATAGATATTTAAACAGAAGGAGAATATGGAGTAGGTACATAATTTTAAATCTAAATTGTAATTTTAATTATTAATTGATAATATTCTTATTTAATGTTAACTAATTTCACATGTCAAATTATTGACCAAAATGTGTAGAACTATAAACATTTAATGTAATATAAACCAGTAATTATTTTTTTTTGTACCACATTTTACGCAAATAAACGATTGATTGATTGAATCAATTTACCTGATCTAATAATCTCAGCTTTACGTATACTGAACAAATTTCTAAAAGAACTGTGCATTTTTACTAAAGATATTACAGAAAAATTCTATAGTGAAGCTCTTGAAAATACCTTTTTCGGTAAGCTTTCGGTAAAATAAATTCTAAAAATATAAATTCAATGAACACAATTTGAAGAAATAAAGCGGTGCCATTTGACATTGTATGCTGAAGGAAATAGTGTTGGCAGCCGCGTATTAATTAACTTGGCACGGATTTATAAAATCAAGCATTTCAAACCGCCAAATAATCACGTACTGTATATAGTGGGCACGACGAGTTTATCGCAAAATCCCGGAGTGTTGAAGTTTGGGAATAACGAGCCATCTTTTCCTTCCAGTTTTGCCCTCCCACGCCGTGCACTTTGTCGCAATTATGTCGTTTTGCATATCCCTTAGCAATCTCGTTTCTGTTCCATAGTATGTGAAACGAATTTTACTTTTATTAAATACTCCAAACATAATTTTACCTGCATGTTGTAATATTTTTAGTATAATATGTACTGTCTTAATTTAAGAAAAGCAATATGACGTAATTAAACTGGTACATAAGGTATGGTCGTGTGCAGATAGTAAGCTACATTCATAATGAACATTATCTAAATTAAAATAAATCGTATAGTCGTAATTATCTATCATTATATCATGTTCTGACTTTTATCTTGAGTGTTATTAAAAATAGACGTGAGTGATATCAATAACATCGTTTTGCAAAAATAATAATTAATATAAACACTGTAACAATTTATTTTACTGTATCTCCTTAAAATTATTTACCTTTCTATTTTATTGTAAAAAACCAGCGTCTGGGCATTGAATACAAATCGAGTATTACATTTTCGAGAAATATTAATTACAAAAAAAAACATTTTTTTTATTGCTCTCTTTTTGTCAGCTTATCTAGGTGCTCGACTATCACAGATAAAATGATCGGATTTTCACTGTTTGAAACTGTACAATTTGAAATCTAAGCTATGTTTCATGAAACTTTGTCATAAAGAACAATTTTTTTGTTAAAAAATATTTGTATGTTTGATTTCGCAATTAAAACTCATACGAGATGTTGTAGAACCGTGGTGGCGCCTGTAGTAAACAATGTATTTCTTACGAGAGATAGTTAAGTTGTGTAAAACCTTCACGGAAATGTGAAGTGCATTAACTTAAGGAATTCTCAATTCCTGATTCAGTTCTTAATTATTCCGCATAGTTCTATAATACAGGTGTAAATTTTATATTTAATATATTCTGTAATTATACTCGCACAAGGTTTCTATTAAAAAAATGTTAAGCACGTCAGTTATTACATATTTTTGCACATCCCGTTATCGTTGCATTTTTATTATTATTCGACATTCATTCTACGCAAAATGTTTAATAGTTGCACAGAGCAAACATTTTTTTCCTTGCCTCATTAAAATAATAATCATTTTGACAAACAACAAAAAAATTGCAAACTTCAAAAACTTTTCGTACAAGTATAATGCGTTGTACAGAGGAAAACAAACATGTCCTAACGGAAAATGTTGGCAGCAGAGACAACGTTAACGTAAACTTTGTCCATGAATCAGCTGCACGAGCTTTCTGGTCGCAAAACTTTCAACGGAGCTTTCGAGTATCCAATAATGCATGTCCTTAACTGCATTCCAATTTCTCTATATATCGACGTCCATTTTGCAGACAAATAAATAAAATTCAATATTTGTCTGTTTACAGTGTCAGAATACTATGATATATTATAAAATAACTATCATGCTAAAAATAACTGTTTTTAACTAGTTTTTGATATTATAATGGTCCTAGAACATGTTATAAAAAATCGTCTGTCTGTCTATTTTCACGTGGTACTGTTGTGTATTTATTACAACTGCAATTCGAAACTGGTGAATTTACCTTGACAGTTGATGAGCGTAAGTTAGGCCATTTTTTATCCTGGCCTGACCAGGTCAAGTGATTTCCGAACAACTTGAAACTGGATTTTACGGAAGGAATTTAAAACCTTTGGTAACGCGCGACGTTTCCCACACCACTGTGTTCCGGAAGCAAGATCCTAAAATAAAATTTGACGTACTTACGTTACATTGGAGATTAGTTTTGGCTATCTTTACCTGTAATCAATATAATTTCAGATTAGTTGAGGTGCGAGAAGTAAGTACAAATTTCGTTCGTGATAGTAGAGTCCTGCCGTAATTTGACCAGTCTAGAACACCGCCGTATATATTTATGTCACTTTAACGTCAATGATCGCTACCGTCATGTTCTGGTTTAGACAATAATTTCTTTAGTTTTACACGAGTTATCGTTAATACCGTGACATTTGACGAGGTGGTAAAGTTTCGCAGCAGCTCGCTCGGATTGGTACTACCGACTTTCCTAATCCTGCGGCCATAACGTCAGCGCTTGTTCCGTTGCATGTTCCGGTCCGTAGAAGGTAGACGGTAAAATTACTTTTGCTCTAGGCCTAACATCCCGGCCTCAGGTTGGCAAAGCAGCATTACCACCATTGGTGTTTTTAGACGGCATGAATTTCTTACCATCGGGAAATCCGCCTATACTTTTTTTTTATCAGTATGATAAAAAATAAACTATAGGAATGCATTTCTTAAACGTATGCATTTCTTAATATCAGAAACATTCGTCTGCTTGCTTGTCTCCTTGTGTCGAGTTGCGTTCGCACATCTACTTTAGAATAGTAATGCTACGGATACTGTAGTTGGATACTATAGTCGTCATCTCCAACGGTTTGGTTGACTTGTGGTAGATGTGTGCCTGTGGTTTTCGCATAAACAATGCTTTTAGTTACTGTAGTATTTTGATCTAGAAATACGATCATCGACAAACTTCTGTAAAGGGTCTCGGATACATAATGTACGCAATTACATATAACATTACGTAGAGTCTATATAGGCTTATGTTCCAGACAAAACATAAATTTTCATATTAATCAAAAAATGCCAAAAATCATTTAATTCAATAATACTTTAATATTTACGCTCTCGGGTTATTAAAGAGGGCTGTTAAGGAACGTTTAAATAAGTGATAAATGACGAGTAATGTGGCTGGATACGCTGGATTCCTGTTGGATGATGATTGATTTCCTGGTCTATGTTGTATTTGCCGAAAACAATGTCGGTTTTACCTATTTACTTATGATATGACTGTTTTAGGTACAATGAAAAATTACATAAATGTATAAAATGAACATTACTCCAATAAAATATATTACTAATAAAATATGGATTTTTAGTCTGAAATAAAATGATTATATTATTAGTCAAGGGGTTAACGTACATGCCTAACTCTCGCCACCCACAAAGCTAGAGTTCCATTCCCGACTGGTAATTGTATGATGAGCATAGATGTGTAAAGGTTCTGGATCTGGGTTTTTGTTAAACGAATTTCGTTGTCAATGTATGTATTTGTATTGTTTGCATCTTTGTGATTAAATCCAGCATGTTTTGCTTCTACTTTGGGTCAGATCAATTGTCTACATTATGTTTATATAACGTGATACTTATGCCGGTATCAAATTATATAAATATTTGTATGAAATATCAATATGAAATAAATAAGCACATTGTTGACAAACACATGTAATGAACTCGTACTTTCTATAGTGTCATACGTCTATCACGGGGGCCATTAGCATGGGATCAAACGTTGTAGGATAAGCTCACGTTAGCCTTCTCGTATTACCGTTAGCGTCGAGGTGGCGCCGGCTCTGCTATTTACCAGTTTGTATACTTTCTGTAATAACAATCCAGAGCCCATTTATAGTCTGTTCTTAGTTTATACCCACTGGCCCACGCCTGCGGCATCGTCGAACGATAAATAATAAAAAGAGATCTGAAACAATTACACTAATTCATCTAACCTTAAATAAGAAAATTATACGCTTGTGTTATGAATACTAAATGACGTAACTAATACTTAGACTTACGATGAATGACCCAGACATACGGACCTCTACGTTTATAACACAAATGCCCTTTCTCATGAGGAACCAAACCCTGTCACCGTGGTGGTGATGTTTTTGAGTTTTATAACTAATTTACTAATGGTTCTCTTATTACATTATTCCTTTTTTTCTTCTTTGTCCTCCTAGACTGGATTAGTGACACGGCTCTTTTAAATTATACCTATATATTTAGGGGCGGTTATAACTTAATAAAAATGAATCGCTAAATGTGTTGGTAAGCGAATAACTTCCGAATGACTGGACCTAGTTGGCTAATTCTTTTTGTACTGCGTTAGTTATTGCCAGGACAAGGTTCTTATCAAGAGAAAAACTGGGAAAATTGTGGGGAAAATGGGAAAACAATATTTTAATGATTACCATACAAACTGAACGGGTGGAACGAAGTTCGCCGGAGTAGCTAGTAACTTATAAGAAAATATACAGCTTGCGCTATCAACAGATTGAGATTCATATCGCCGAGAACAGTAAATAAATTTTATTATGCCCATTACCCTCCGCGGCGTAAGTCGTAACATTTTTGATCATATTATCACAACTGTTTTCCATAAAAGGCGTACAATATACGAGATAATATTTACTGTACGAGATTAAGGGCGTCGCCGCATCTACATAATATTATATTAGCTATTTTATATATTGTTCACAAAAATATATTTAATTTCTATTAGTTTTAAAGAAGGAAAAAATTTCGCCCCAGACAGGATTTGAACCTGTAAACTTTCGTCTCAAGCCGACGAATGCTCTAAATATTTGAATACATACATACATTTGAACACAAACATCCTATTATTAATATTATAAATGCGAAAGTTTGTATGTATGGATGTATGGATGTTTGTTACTCTTTCACGCAAAAACTACAAAGCCGATTACGATGAAATTTGGTATGTAGGTAGCTGAAGACCCAGAATAACATATAGGCTACTTTTTATCCCGGAGTTCCCGCGGCATTGGGACTTACGCGGGTGAAACCGCGGGGCGCAGCTAGTTATAAATATTATACATACATACATTTATTTTTTGAAATAAAAGGTACCTTATGAAAGAATACCCAAGTTTAACTACTTATATCCAAATAAACAAAATCAGGAAAAGTCAACTTATCTATATTTACATTGTATTATTTCAGAAAAATAATCGGAATATTCACTGGAACGTTTTTAAACCCAGGATATTTGTAATATTTTACTGTTTGTATGTCCGTCGGCATGTATTTTTTCTGTGTGTTACCGCCACACATGTGATCGTTACTTTCAAGTTTCACTTATTCAGGGACAAGTGACATTGACTAACGAACGCCTGGACAACTAGAAAATGTGAAAAGTCAAGTTTTATGTATACTGACAAAGTAAATGTGTGTGTTACGTTAGAGTATCACAAAACATATGTAGGTAGATTCAAATGGGATTCTACATAAGTGGAGAGGTTATTATGGGGGTTCATTTAAAAATATGTATTACTATAATATATGATACAGATATAAGACCGCCTCGTTGGTCGAGTGGCAAGCTTACACGCCTAACTACAACGACCCACCGCGAGGCTCGGGTTCTTTTCCCAACTGAGGCAGGCATTTATGTGAATTTAGTTGTCTGCATTTCTGGGTTTGGGTTTGTGTTAAATTTATTCTGGTGTATATTTAAGTATTTCTTTCTATTAGAATCGTTGATTAACACCCATAACACAAGCATATAAGCTTCTTTTGGGATTAGGTTCGTATTATAAGATTAGGTTGTATTATTATTTATTTATTTATAGTGATACTGTTTCCACTATTTTCAATAAGATGATGCGGAAACACAAAATCTTGCCTTGGACTGAAGATATACTAGCTGGAGTACGGTAATATAAGTTTAGGTTAAACGGTCCCGACCTTTGAATGGTTTATCCGCACTTCTACATTCTTTCAGAGTCCTAAGTCTATCAATATCATTATTACTTATCTGTTATTACCTACTTAGTTGCAAACATAAGTTGTAATAAAACAAAACATAGTAATTACAAAACACAGTAAAGATGAGCGAAATATCTGTACTCCCAGCTGTAAGTTTACACGTTATCGGTTAACGGTAACATTTCAATGTTAACATTCGTTAAGGTAACGCGCGTAAACTTATTAAATTAAGTAGGTACCAAATACACTCTCCAGAAAACGCTAGTTTAGTACAAGGGGTTTTACAGATATCGTACATTATAATTGCTTTGCATTTTACGTATTATTAAGATATTCCCTCTGCCTAGCTTCAAGCTCGTAAAGAAATAGAAAACACACACGCACGTACGCACGCACAAACACACACACACACACACACACACAAATTGTTAGTCGCTGTTAAACGATATGAAATTATTTAAGTTGGCTGGTTGGTTATAACACAATTATACATTAATTTTAAATAATAATTTGGAATTTAAAACTTTTAAAAATTGTGAAAAAAGGAGAAAAAATAACTTCGAAGTTAGAACTAAGTGTAGAACCATTTTATAGAATCGAATAAACGTGTTAACGACTCGTTTCAAAAATTTCAATGTTTTTTAAAACGAAATTAAAAAACCTTTATTGAAAAGGCACAACCACTCAAGTTTGATACCTAAAAATTTCTATTAAAAATAATATAAAATAAAAAACGATTTGAAAAATATTTAATTCAATACGCTATGGCTATTTAGATGTTGTTGTTGTAATCTATTGTTTGCAACATTGTATAAGTAGGTACATAGTTTTGGAAGTGGCTTTGAAGTTTTAGAAAACATACTTGAAGATTTTAAATGTTCACGAAAAAGCTACTGTATATTTAAGCTGTATATATTTCTATAAGCAATGAAGAGCATTTTCGAATACCGTTGCCAAACGCACAGGATGTTTAAGATTACAGTGTACATGCCGCGAGTGGATCCATTGTTGCCATTCCAATAAAGAAACGTGAGGCGAGTTGTTGCGGTTAGACCGATTTACGTGGGATCGTGGGCCGTTGTCTACGTCGTGGAGTAGGGATCATGTATACGGACTCTACATTTTATAATTTAGATAAACATGCCGCCGGATTTTGTAATTGTAAGAAGTCTTTACCGCCAACGGACCAATGAGGATACGCTACAAACCTAGTGTTGAGATAAGTTTCGTATCTTCAAAACTGGAACTCAAAAGTGAAAAGAATTACCGTTTAAGTTACACTCCACCACTGGTAGGTGGGATATCATAAGTATATTATGATATCCCACCATATTTAGTAGGTACCTACCCAGTCACGATTGTCTTTGTTTCTGATGTTTCGTTTTCACGGGTGAGCTGGTTTAGAAATCTATCTTGCTAGAGGAAATCTTACCCATTGTACTGTTATATGTTTATATAAATATTCCATTAAAACATAATTATGTAGATGACAAAGTAAGTAAATATCCCCTCGACAGATAACACACATTGATGTAACCCAGAAGTAAGCAAATTTAATGCTTGTGTTAGTCAAACGATATTAAAACCTAGAACAATATGCTTACAATCTCCTATTTGAACGCCATTTCTAAATCCAATTCTAACGCACTTCGCAAATCATTGTTATTTTATTATTATTTTTCCCAGACCATTTCAAATTAGCTATAGCCTCTTCTATTCATAAAAGAGAGATAAATGGAGGGAAACACAGAAATAGGTCTCATAATTATAGACCTGTATTTGCGCTTCCGCTCATTTTCAAAATTCTTGAAAATTGTTTAACAATCGCCTGATTACATGTCTCAATAAATATTTTAAATTATTCTCACAGTTTCAGTGTGGTTTTAGGCAAAGAATTAGTTCGGAAGACTCAGTTACAACTTAAACCTCATTAATTGTTGCCAAGGGAAATACCTAAAAGTTTAACAGTTTTAATTGATATGAAAAAATCCATTTGACCGGTGGCTACTCCGATCCTATACGCAGCTTCGAGAGAATAAAGGCATTCCATTCCAAGTTTTCAAATTTTTCTTAATAACAGAAAAGAGCGAAATATAATTATAAATACATTAGCCAGGATTCAATTATAAAATGTGGCATTCCACAAGGAAGTGTTTTGGATGCCATTATGTTCTTGATTTACAAAAATGGTCTATCCAATCTAACGTTAAACAGTGTTCACATTTTTATATATGTGATACTGTAGTAGTTTTTACGGGCTCCACCTGGGAAATTGTACGACTTAGAAATGAGGATGGACTACAAAAAAATGTAATTGGCTAAGAACAATTTTATTTACACCGAATGCTCTAAAAAGTAATTATATATTATGATTTACAAAAAGTGATCCCATTCAAATTTCAAGAAGAACTGTGAACTTTAACAGTTGTTTTTTTCAAAACCCTCGTTATTGTTGTTATACACAACTCAATTCCAATGTAAAGATATAATAATGAAATAACTAAAAATTAAAATATTCGTCGAAACTGAAGCTTTATACATGAAGTAAAAATATAGATAAAAATGCACGCACATACACACAACAAACACACAACACACGCACACGCACACGCGCACTCACATACATACACTAATACGCGCCCGCTTACAGTTTTGAAAAGCGAGGTTTCTTAGTACAGATGTAATACCTATACTTTAAAAGAGACTTCCATAACAATGAAATTGATGTTAAAATATTTTAACTATTTCTTATTTATTTTTGTTTGTGTTTTTGTGCCAGGAAGGAAGACAGGTACATATTATAGTACAGGGTTTATTTCGGGATTAGGGGCTTATTTTATTTTTCAGTACTTAAACAAAATCTTACCCATTACAAGTATTATTCACATTCATCAGAAATATAATAAACCAATACGTGTATAAGACTGTCATGAGATTGATGACGGTAGTTTAGGTACAATACTTACTCACGTTCTGAAGTCACAGATGTTAATGCCCTGCGGTAACGCATACGGATAATGTATTTTGTAATAAACTGTTGTTTTAAAACATTTAAGAAACAAGTTCGATCCCGGACTTCTTAAAATAATTCAACTGAAATATTTGTCAGTAACACCCAGGTGATAGAGTTTTTGCGATTAGAAGATGCTACTCGCCCGAATCGCTGTCATTAGCCTGCCTTCTCCTGTCGATTTAATATCTTTACTATGTTTAATACATTTAATTATATTTGATATATTTATTTGCCTTACATAATATACTTATTAAGATGTATGTCACATTAATGCCCATTTCGGCCATAACTGTCGTCCTCATCTGTTTAGCCATTTACGATGAAAATATGGAAATGGGTAATGGCTCCTAGCTTTCACATTTCTAATATTATTGTTACGCGACGTGAATAGAATTTATGTTACTGTTATTACTCAACAAAATTCAGCCCTGGAGGTATTTACAAATATATTTTTTATAGAGCTAGATACCAACAAGTAGGTACACGACGAGAAAGTTTTTATAGAATCACTTCACAAAATTAAATAACAATAAAATTGCAGATAGCTACTTTAATATTACTTAAAAAACCATTTAATATCATTAGTTTTATCACAAAATTATTACTTGATAATATACATTTGATTTAGGGTTGACGACAGTGCGTTTGTTTAAATATGGTAATTAGCAATGGCCAATAGTTGCTAATACTTTTATTAACCGACTCCAAAAAAGGACGTTTTCACTTCGACTGTATGTCTTTTTGGTTTTTTTGTACGTCTGTTACGCGATTACCAATCCAATAACCAAACTATTATTATGGTTCTTTTAAGAAAGATAGGCATGATTAAAACTACTAGTTGGATTGTATTAATTTTATCATATTTTAACAAGTAATTTTTGAGTTAGACTGAGTATTGCTCTTTATGCATCAAGTATAACTCGAAAACTACTTGTAGGATGTTGAAAAAATTTATATGGACTAGTTTTTGTTTGTTATCTTTAAAAGAAAATAATTATCAAATCGCGACTTTGCTCCTTATGCAATTCCTAATTAAAGTCGTTTCATGCAGTTTTACTGCGCTTAATTATTTTATTTCGCCTTTGTGGTCTAGCGGTACGGTGTCGGACTTGACTTCTTGAGATCATGGGTTCAATTCCCAGGTCGAACAAAAAAAATGTGTATTTTCCAATTATTGATAAAAAAAAATTACGTTGCCCGAAAGAAACCAAAAACGTTGTTTAACCACATTTTTTAATTATTGTCTACCATGTACAACCATGTCGACAACCCTAACTAAAAATATTGTATAATCTATTACGCATTTACATTGAAATTTCTTTTGATAAGACAAAGATTGTTTACATTTAATGTGAGTGGAATATTAATGTGTATCTACCTTAGCAGGGCCGTACCGTGCGACATGAACTTGCCCTTAAACTGTTCTCCAGATTGGTTCGTGGAGATTACATAAATAAATAAGATCCATTGAGGAATACAACATTTGTCCGTGATTTTCACTGCACATCAATATCTAGATTAAGCGTAATTATAAATTTAGAAAATTGAATGATTACGAAATAGAAGCAAAAACTATTTCACCGTTAGGAAGTACAAATTATTGCAGTAAGAGGATACTTTATTTGTAAATAAAATATTATCAATGCACAAACTTCTTTTTTGCTTCACGTATGTTTTAGTACAAACGTAACAAAACCTCAACCTACTTGGAAATGATTTCAATAAATTGACACAGCACTTTTCTGCCTTAACAACAATGCTTGTTTCCTATTTTAAAGCAGTCAGTTAAACTTACGCGATAGGCTTAACATCAGTCTTATATTTTAAAGGCAGTATTTATTTTATTCGTGCGATGTTACTATAGTTTCAGCAAATAGAAAGTCCATATCACGAATTAGTGGGCACTTTATTGCGCACCAATAAAAACATCTTAACACAAATAAATAATACCTACTTATTTACAATTCTTGGTACAAATTTACATGATTGTTATTAGTTCACAAAGGCAGTTTATTGCTAATAAGCAATCTCTGAATGTATATAAGGGTTGCAGCACAAAATAGTAATATAACTTTAATACAAGAATATGGTGCAAAGATAGTAACTTATGTTATTTACAAAACAAAGATAATATGTAAATAAGCAGATATTTACATACATAGACACAACTTTTAACAAATGTCTATGTAAAGAAAATGTTGTAAATACCACACAGATATAAAAATGTCAACTTGGGAAGCATATTTTACCAATCCAGTTAATTAACTTTTGATAAACTATTAAACTAGATAGTTTTTGGCCTTTCATATGTGATTAGGAAGTGCATTCCAAAGTTTTATTGGTTTTACAGATAAATGAGAGAAGGAAATAATTGCTGTTCATCATAACAATGTCAATTGGCTGTGTAATGAATGGGTCCAGGAATACGGAGCTGTTTAAATAGATTCGTCTCATATTCGCTCCGTCTCCAAGTTCAAGTGTAAACGGTATGATAATATAGTGTGGGACATTTATTGGTACAGTTTGTGGCGCGGTCCCTGCGGCCGCGCTCTCTTATTGAAGCCGACTTATAAATTTACACACGACCACAGAGCAAGTGCTTTTGTAAGGAAAGCGCTCACCAACTGTATTTAATATTATGTAGTAGTGCAAGTACAGTCTAAAGTTTACTTCATGAAAGTATTTGTCGAATATATACATTTTTACGCTTAAATCTTTTAAATTCAATAGCAAATAAAATCTATGGCTGTAATTAATTACTTACAGTATAACACGAGTCTTGCTTGTGCACCGAGGACCTGTTTATTTTTCTATTGAAATAGAATATTGCATTTGTCCTTCTCCTGGTTTTAATACACATTCGCGAACGCGAAAGTTCATCATATCCGGTTCAGACGTTAAAGTACGTTATAGAGTAACAACAATATAATATTGAGAAACCACAAAGTTTCGTTTTTCCAGTACACAGCCTTTTTAACAACTTACTGTCCAATTTAAATTTGGCCAAATAATGCGATTTATTTGGCCACATATCTACCGAAAATTTTCTTAATTAATATAAACAACAAATAGCTATAATTTAATACCAGTAAGTAAGTCATTATTTAATATATTTTTAACCAACTCCAAAAAGGAGGTTATCAATTCGACTGTATGTTTTTTTGTATATATTTGTTACGCGGCGATAACCAGTCGACTGTAGTGTATTTTTTTTTGAAAAGGTAAGTCATGATTCCGAGATGGACGGTGGAGTCGAGGTACATGAAAATTGATACATTTTTACCTAGTACAGTTCACAAATCATTTTTAATGTAGATTAAATTGCGACGTCCTAATGAAATTGCAGTTGAGTAGTAAATTATGTTAATACTCTATAAATTTTAAAGAAAGAAATAATTTCGCCCCAGACAGGATTTTTCTTTTTTTCTTTCTTTAAAATGTATAGAATATTATCCCAAGCACAGGGAAGTGCTAAAACAAAAATATGTTAATACTGCTTATTAACACGATTATACTTAACTCAAAAATGGATACAGTAGTAGTAAGTGACATAAAATGTACCATGTTTTCCACCGTGTTGGTCCGGGTTCGTTTGCAGAATAGGCCATCTGCCTTCCTGCCTGGCAGGCTCGTAAAAGGCGAGCATTGGCTTACCGTCACTAGCACCGTGACATCTGACTAGGTGGTAGAGTTTTGCAGCGACTCACCCGGATTGGTACCACCGCCTTTCCTATTCCTGCCGCCATAACGTCACGACGTGTTCCGGTTCGAAGGGTAAGGTAGCCGGTAAACTTACGATTGTTCTAGGCCTAACATCCCGGCCTCAGGTTGGCAACGCACCATTACCGCCTTTGGTGTCTCTAGGCGGCGTGAATTTCTTACCATCAGGAAATCCGTCTGCTTGTTGGCCTTCCAATATTATAAAAATAAAAAATAAATAAAAAAGAATGTGAACTAGAAAAATGAAAGTGAGACCTCTCCTAAAAAAGAACACATTTAAAATACATTAAATTTCTTTCAATAGACATGTGAATTAGTATCGCTGTCATCATAATTCATAGTCAGAGAGTACTAGCGCGGGTCCGTGCTCATGATTAACTTCTTCCGTGAACAGGGTTAACTACCAGGGGTCACGACATTCCTCGGTGTAGGGAGAAATCGAGGAATATCTCCTTCGGGCCGTTATTCAAAACTTTCCCTGTCCAGCCCACAGCTAACCTTACACTAAATATGCATTTTGTACTTGCGTTTGAACGAACAAAATGCAGTTCGCAGATCCAATAACAATCATACTAATATTATAAATGCGAAGTTTTGTGAGTTTGGATGTTTGTTACACTTTCACGCTCGAATGGCTAAACGGATTGGTCTGAAATTTGGAACACAGATAGAATTTGGTCTTGCCTAACATATAAGCTTCTTTTAATCCCGATCGCACAACGAGTTCCCGAGAAAACGCGGGTGAAGCCGAAGGCAACAGCTAGTCAAATATTTATTTAGAACATATTATAGCCTTTTTTATTTTTGAACTGTTTCCAAACAAACAGGTAAATTTAATGTTTGATTGAGAATCCAACTATAATATGTATCGTTTACATTCGACGTCACTAAGAAGTAAAACAAAAGGTCTATTTTATGTTGTGTTATTAAATATTAAAAAAATAGTAAGCAGTGTACTTTCGGTGAAGTAAAAGCTACTATTAAAATAATAGTTTTAGACGGAAGGAAAGTGATATTATATTTTATTATAGCGTTTCCCATTATCAGTCCGGTGGAGCTGGTATTTGAAAGTTAAATGTTACCATACCATCAAAACATTGTATTTTACGACCATTTTCCTACATTTGAATGTTAATCGTAACATCGTACCGATGTTCGAGGTATTTATAGGAATACATTTTTATTTATTATTTTTTAAGAGGCGGTTGAATTAATAAATAAGATTGTATAAACATAGTAAAATCTCATACGAATAAGTAATTTTTGTAGGGATTAATTCAAAGGTTCGGACAACGCAGAATGAAAAAAGAGAAACACAATTCAATTGATGATAGAAAAGATATAATCTAAAAGATGTCAAAGACTACAATACTCTAAAGAAAGATGTAAAGCAAATAATAATGAGAAAATATATTATAACGTTGTAAAAAGGTAAAAGACGTTTTATTTATAGAAAATAGTTATAAATAACACGTCAAGGTGTTACACTACCCCGTCAAGGGCTTAAAAAATCGTGGCAATTTAGCCGCCGCTACGAGTTTAAACTTTTTCTTGATGCGAAGCAGGAAAAATATCTGAAAATCTATTGTATAGTGGGTACCTTAGGGTTCGTTAGGTTCATACTGCGTAATATCTGTATACATAAGGCTTACGGACGAAAGTTTCAATAATAATTGATTATTTAGTCTCCGAAGGAGTGAAGGTCGTTCATTTAAAATATAAGTAGACTACCTTGAACTAATTATACTAAAAAATACAAATCATTGTCCTTAGCTCGCTCATTTTTATCAATAACATTATACGAATTAGATAGTTTTACATAATTAATTACTACACCAAAAGAAAAATTGAATCATATGTATATAATATAGTATACTATTACTACCAACACAACAGTCACTAATTAAACAAAAGTGATATTAAATAATTTAAGTAAAACTTCAAAAATTGACTTGTTATTTTACTAATACGTCGTTATTTGATAACCCTTTTCTTATACGCGATCTTTTCGATAGCCTCTTTGGTCGAGTAGCTAGCGTACACGCCTAACTACGCCGAACAACCGCGAGGCTCGGGTTCGATTCCCGACGGGGGCAGGCATTTGTGTGATGAACATTTAGATGTCTGCATTTCCTGGTCTGGGTGTTCATTTAATTTATTCTGGTATCTATTTAAGTATTTCTATGTATTAGAATCGTTGACTAGCACCCATAACACAAGCATATAATTTGCTTTGGGGCTAGATTCAATTTGTGTGACTTGTCCAGAGATATTCATTTATTTATAAAATACCACTAGTGATTCCGAGATGGTCCCACATAAACTTTACTCTAATCCGATACGTGGATTTCGAGTTTTACTCGTACTAACTTATGCTTATAAAATTTTCATTTTCATTTCATTTTTTTATTTTTTTCATAAATTTGTTCAATAATTAATGTTCTCAAAATCAATGATGTCGGTGTCGTCGTCATTAGCCTAACAAACGCCAAACACACATACAAACAAATGTACAGTCGAATTGACAACTCCTCTTTTTAGAGTCGGTTAAAAAATTGTTAATTGAAGGTACAGGAATATTTAACGGTTATCGAGATAGCGAAACTTGAACTTTTTTGTAAGCTGTCTCGGGGATCGAACCAGGGACCTCATTAAGTCCAACACCGTACCGCTAGACCACAGAGTAATTTTGTACTTTGTAATTTTGTATAATAAATTGCTATTCGTTCGTAGCTGTACTTCTTGGTTCACGATTGGCTGTAGTACCTAACACGATTTAAAATAATAAACCGGCACAAATATATAGCAATAGATAGACAAATTTTCTATTCACAATATGTATTATTGTTATGGTTATTATTAGTTATTAGTAAGGTTGAAATTTATTATAAAGTCAACTCCAGCTTAAAATGACCTGTTCATTTAAATGTTTCTCATAAATAATAATTATAATAAAATGTTCCTGGACAAGTTACACGAATTTAATCTAACCACAAAATAAGTAAATTATATGCTTGTGTTATGACTGTTAGTCGACGCTACTAATACATAGAAATACTTAAATATATACCAGAATAAATTTAATAAACACCCAGACCCGGAAATGCAGACATCTAAATGTTCATCAGTCATCACACAAAAGTCAGCCCCCGTCGGAAATCAAACCCAAGCCTCGCGGTTGGTCAGTGTAGTAAGGCGTGTACGCTAGCCACTCGATCAACGAAGCGGTCAAGTTCATCATTCCGGATTTCAAGTTATTTGGTCACTTTATACTGACTGTTGTTATGTGTGAATTTTTTAAACTACAAAACCATTAGCTTAGGGAAAACTAGGGCACAATCTGTAAAGCATAATTGTATGTAATAAATAATGCAGACAGCAGACAAATATTCTAAAAATGTGTTCTGCTGTCCATTTTATCCGTCTAATTCTATTTCTTTTTAAATATCTTCAATGTACGGAATTTAGTCTTCCACAGTTTTACCAGAGATTAGTAAATTTAATATTGTCTTTGGTTTTATTAAAGGTATGTCCAGATAATATAGAGTGTCCGTGTCGCTATGTCACTGGCGCTGTGCCACCTACTGGAAGATTATGCGAGTCAACAACACTGAATCTTGTCATTATGCAATAAAGACATTTCATTAATCAATAGAGTAGAGTGGGTCCTGCCTCCTGCCAGCAGCGCGCTAACGACGCACATCCTTTAGCTCCGTCTCTATTGCCATCTCCACTTGTTTACACACACTCTGTTCCCATAGTATTTTTTTTCATTTCGTCATTGTTGTGAAAATAAATAAAAAAGGAGTGAGGATTTTTTGGTATCTATAGCCTCATGGCATCGTGTAACGGTTAGGTACCTTTAAAAAAAGCCGTAAACATATTTCAAATGATAGCCAAAATTTTTTTTTGATCTTCTTCTTAAATCAATTGATGTTCGTTAGTCTCGCTAAAACTCGTAAACAATTAGACCGATTTGGTTAATTTTAGTTTTGAATGATTTGTGGAACTAAATCAAAAGTTCAAAAGATACAAAAAAAGGAAAAACTGCGAGGAAACTAGTAAAAACAACATTTTAAATTTTTCTCATACAAATAGCTTTCTTTGGTCGAATGAAGTTTGCCGGGATAGCTAGTAAGGGTTCAAAATTGTTGTTATACGGTCATTCACTTTTAATTATTATTATCCTTGAAAACATTGTACCTATTTTTTATTTTGAATAGGTACTAGCTGTTGCCGCGCCTTCCTCTGCACGTTAAAATTATTGAGGTCCTCCGCGGGGACTCTATAAAATATTGGGACAACTCAAAATCAGTAAAATTATACAATAATACGAGGCATTATAGCTGCCATTACACATTTTGATATTTCCACTAAGTAGGTATTACTTCCAATTTAAAGAGCTAAAATGATAGGTAAGTTTGCCTCAATGTCTAAAAATAAGTAGGTACCTATATCATAAAAGCATTGTTAATGAGAGAGTAGTTGATTTATTCAACTGTTAATTACCTAATCATTTTCTTAATATTGCAATACATTGTGTTAATTATGTAGAGCAGTCTTAAACCAAATATAATTATTTTGTTAAAGCGGGAAATGCGCAACAAGTAACCTATATAATTGGAATCGTATTCCCCAACCTGGACGTAGAATGGTCTGCGGTGCGGTCATCATCATATACCTAATAAGAGGACGCTAAATAAACGCTAACGATGTTTACAAAATGTGTCACGTTTGCCTCCACGGCAGTACTTCGGTGTAAGTGCAAATACATAGTAGCCATCGACAATTCAGCAAATTGTTTCTGTGATTTGTAATACCTAATGTATGACGTGAGTTCGACAGCGTTCGACATCTACCTAAATACTTAACTACTTGAATTTATTTATGTCACACTCTTATGTAGTAACTGTTTACTTTTTAATCACATAACAAACATTATTTTAATAGGTATGAAGTTATTTAAGCATGCATCTTTAGAATGTAGAGTAGAGTAGCATGGTAGAGTCTTCTTACAGTTTCTTTGAAAAGTAGATCGTTTTACAGTATCTAATGCGGTGTTTTTGTAAATGGGATTGCCAAACAGTACAATATATAAATACGGTAATTTGGCGAGGAATTACAGATAAATAAAAAATGTTTTAAAAGAGTAGTTGTTGCCGGTTGCTGCAGCTTGACTGCATTTCAGCTGTCTTTCATTTTAGCTTTTACTTTCTGCAATGCTTTAATCTTAATAACAAGTTTGACGATTCGTAAAATATTTTTTTAATGTGAAACAATTAAAAATAAATACCTACTGTAAATTATTTCAACTCTAACTGAGTAGATACAATTGACTCTACATACCGGAATCAACTATTTTATTGTTTTTTAAACAATTTATGCAAACAATTTTAATTAGACATGGTAGGTATAGTAAATCTGTTAATGTATGTGATTCGCCATATGAGAAATGTAATAGGTATGCTTGTGTTGTAAATATCCTTATCTACGATTAGCGTGTACATAAACTGCAAGAAAACATTATTGCACCTGCACTCCTGGATTTTTCAACTTCAACTTCGACCTGCTACGATTAAGTCATTCAATGATCTAGGGCACAAATAACTCCACTATATATAAAAGTCTGCAACCGAAAGTAAGTATTTTGTATCACTTGTCGTGTGCGATCCCGCGCAGTACCGTCTCGCGACCGTCGGCGACCACCGTTCTGCGTAACTGGCAATCAAAGACTGAACGTTTCTCTGTACCGGACCAGTTATTATGCGCCCACCATCAATAACTCCAGTAACACGTGGGACTCGAGGTACCGGCGTGCCGTGATATCACGCTGCACCAACATTGTTATCGGTGCATCGCCGGTAAAAGCTCATGAATCATCAGAATTAGGTTTGTGCATGACATCAGCCGATTGCGTCTTATTCAAACAAGCAATGCTAATAGAGTTAAGATTACCTCTTTATGATTAATTTTCTGTTTATAAAATATAAGCAAGAATGCCAATTGGAAGAACCTCGACAGTATGCACACGTGTCTGCACATACAAATACCGTCTCTATACTCTGTCGTCTGGCAACGGTGACAATAAATAATTTTGTTCCTAGGTATTTAGAGTTTCCTCATAGAAAACCGATATGTTTCATATGTTCAAAAGATAAGTTTGAGCAAAAAAAGAAAAGACATCTAATAAATAGGTACCTGAACCTACAAATATAAAAATAGATATGTATTATATCTATTTTTATAGGTAGATAGGTTTTATAGGTATTGAAATTAACAAACGAAGCTACGATGAAAAGTTTCGCATAAGTAGGTATTTTGAAAAGAAAAAACATACATATATACACGAGTAAAAGTAAAGTAATAGTAAGATGTGTATACCTACTTTTGGTTTGTTACATCAAAAACGTTATTTAATAGTTTAGGTTTTAACTCTAATGACAGCATCATAAAGCAAAAAGAGGAACTGGTTGACTATCTAGATAGGTAGATAGGTATATGATAATAAATTGTGACACATAAAACAATACAAATGTTTCATTATTTTAAAATATGCATTTTTCATAGTTTTACAAAACGCGGACGACAGAAAATACCAAATTACAGGTATGTTACACCAGTACGTACCTAAGGCTACGACTGATCTCATCGCATTATTTAAAAGGTGTTTTACGCCAATATGTGTTTGTTGGTCCGTAATAATATAATTAATCATGATACTGCCTTCTATGCCATGTCATGTGTCAGTCGTCTGTCTGTCACAGTTTACACATTAACTTTTATGCTTATTGGTTCCTGCAAGAGAAACTTCTAGACACAAAATGTAGTAACATAATATTCTCACGTTGCGCTGTGGCCAGTACAGATCCTGCACTTGAATTTCTTTAAACCGTCTTTTTAAGGTTGCCTTCGCTAAAGACTATGAATAGGTACGGTCGTTTCCGCGTTCAGAGGTATTAAATATATCGGTAACATCGGTTCTTCTGGGAAAATCTTCATCATTAGTCCTTGTCATCAAGCCGTCGTCATCCCAGATCATCAGAAAGTACAAATACATCTAGTAAAGGCGAATCGACTAAGTCTAAACTTGAGGGGTTTACCAGTAGGCATTCCAGGGTTACTTTCGAGCTCAATAATCAGACCAGCTCAGTTGTACCAGCATTCGTAAGTGATTTAACTGTAAGGTCTCACATAAGTTTAAAAGTGATATAAACATCCGTAATGTGTCTGTTATCAATTCCGATGTTGGCAAATAAGCTGACCTTCAACTCCTAAATAGATCTCCATAAACGATACATAACAACCATCTAAGTTACGTCAGTTCTTAAAATGCTTCAGATGAACTGAAAAGATTACGAAACAAAATACTGTAACTTTTAAACCTTGAGCCACCTTCCAGTTCAATCGTCAGGTTCTTGTCACCAAGTCCTCGTCGTCAGAAAATCTGAACAGATATAATAAAGGCAAATCAAAAGAGCCCTAATTTAATGGGCTTACTGGTAGCTGCATTCTATGGTTTACGTATCTTATCTTCGAGTTTCATCATCAGACCAGCTCCGTTGTACCAGCACTATTTGATCTGTACCCATAGTTCGTCTGATAGCCAATCCGATTCTTACGAAAAAGCTAACCATCTCGATCACGTCAGCTTCGAAATAATAAAAACTGCATAAAAATCCGTCCATCCGCCGAAGCAGACACACACACAGACACGTCAAATTTAACAACCCTTGTTTTGCCTCGGGGATTAAAGCAATGTCTACTGTTTATAACCTGCTTTTCTTTAATAACTATTATACCTACGTGTATATAAATTTTTCTTTTTCTTATTATCTTTCGTTTTATTATTATTTTAATTTTTACTATACTTTCTATTAGAAGTGAGAAAAGGATAATTTTTGATAATACTTAAAAAAACAGTCAGTGGATAACAAAACCGTTAATAGATAATTTTATCCTGGAACCTTTTAGAAATAGAAAATTTTCTTAAATTTATAGAGATTTAAGTCTATGTATGTGCCGATGCACTGTTCTCGTAACTACATACTATTTTACCTTAGGCCTGACCGTCGTTTCATCACTGTCATCACCAATTAACTTTATACTCAGTACAATCCGCATCCAGTGGTCTTGAAACTTTACCTACATTTATATTGTGATGACTTCCATGCTGTCAAAATTAGCACTTTAAATATTGAACAAGTAAACAAATATCGCTGCAAACTTACCGACCATATATGTAACGAGCAAACATCTAATCCTAAATTAAATACAAGGATATGAAAACGTCATTGTAGCCAATGGAAATAATCGTATATTTACATTTTTGTAAAACTACGCACAGTTCCGGTTTTCAATGAAATATGTGTAAGTACCCGCTTATAAATGTTTTCAGTTATTATTAATAATTTTTCAATACAAAATAATGAAAAACAAGTTAATACTAAAATGTTAAGATTCTGTAATAAATAAACAAATATCCCTGCACAGGGCACACAAATTGAATCTAAATAACATGCTTGTTGTAGGGGTGTTATTCAACGATTCTAATACATAGAAATACTTTAGTAGATACAAGAATTACTTTAACAAAAAACAAATCCGGAAATGGAGACATCCAAATGTTCATCACCCAAATTGTGTCAACCCGTTTGGAAACGAACCTAAGCCTCGCGGTTAGGTCGGTGGAGTTACGCCTGTACGCTAGCCACTCGACCAATGAGGCGGTCGATAATGTAATATTATGTATTTATAATTAAATTACATAATAACCTAGTAATAGCGTCTATTATATACTAAGATCTAACTCCAGAATTACTCAGTCCATCGCATTAGCAAAATTTCTTTTAAGATAACCTCTAAAAGTTTTTCAGCATCCTTAAAGATATTTTTTTACAATAGTGCACGTAGGCCAACTTACCGCTGAATTACTCGCTCTACCAGTTGTTAACATTACATAACATTAATTATCATTACGGCATATTTACATTAATTCATTATATTTTTGACATAAAATTAATTATTTTTAACGTTAATAGGTTAATTATATTCTCACCCTGCAATTTTAATTACAATTATTACCTTATCATGACACATTACAATTTATAAACAATAATACAAATAACATATTTTCCCTCAAAAATAAAAATATAATTGTATCATGATTTTCTAACGAATGCTACTATGATTTAAAACAAACAATTATCATACATCTGTTAATTTACATATTTTTGCCGATTTTTTAGAGAAACAAAATGTTACGTATGTTACTTGACTACCTATTTTTTTTAATGTACCCACTTTATTGAAGTTATACTTCTTATGGCCTCTGTGGTCTAGCAGTCCGGCATCAGACTTAACTTCTTGAGGTCCCGGGTTCGATCTCCGGGGCGTCCAACAAAAAAATGTATATTTTCAATTTTCAATTGAAAATAACGTTGCCCGGGTATGGATGTGTACCCGTTTGGGCGATAGGCTTGCCACCTATCACATTGTGGGATTTAGTATCTTCGACAAGTCGTGCGCGTTATCAAAAAATGTTGAGAGCCGTAACACAAATGTTACAACTTGAAGTTGCAGCGGAAAGCGAAATTTTAAGATCCGTCATACAAAAGTAACATCAAGAAGTTACCTGGTTCAGAAACATGTTTCTACATTCACACAAGTGATTTAGTTATATAAAAGTGCGATTTATATATTAATCGTTAGTTTTTTTATTATGTTTTAAGTGGGTATAACTTCTTACGCGCGTACAGGCACCCATTTTTGATTATAATTCTCTTATAAGTAATATCTCTACAGTCTGTTAATAATGTAAAACTGAATTGGTAATTATTAAGATTTGCCTTATTGTGTGATATAAGTGTTTGTGTATGGATAACATTATTTATGTAAGTAGCGTTGACTTGTTTCAACTTTCAAGTGTAAGATGACTTACCTTAAATATGATTTGAGTTCAGTTAAAATTTGAGTAAAATAATTTGGTAGAAGAAGAGGAATAACAGTTGATACTTTCAATAAAAAATAGGCTATACTTAGAACGGTCATGAAAATGATAACCAGCATTTCAATATTTTTTTATGTATCTTCACGCCCATATCCCCGAAAAGGTAGGCAGAGGCACAACAAGAGCACCCACGACTAGCCGAAGACACTATGTCCCACAATGTGATAGGTGGCAAGCCTATCGCCAACCGGGCACAGTTCCAATCCCGAGCAACATTTTTTTTTATTAGGAAATTGGAACAACCTAATTACCTTTTTGTTGCCCGACCCGGGAATCGAACCCGGGACCTCGTGCAATCAAGTCCAACGACTGAACCTCTAGACCACAAAAATAATTACTATTATATACTGTATCTATCTCAATCTCTTCTATATATTTATATTCATATATGTAAAACTAAATCCTCATTTCGCATCACGCTTGAGCGGATTGGCCGATTGTGTTAACTCTTTTTTCGTTGTATTGATTGTTGTCAGAAGAAGGATCCTGTGAAGAGAAAAAAAGGAAAAATTGTAGAGAAAGTGGGAAAAATTTCAATGTTGTCCATACAAACTGTTACTAGCCTTTACGAAGTTCCTCAGATCGGCTAGTATAAAATATAATCGAAAACTTTCAGACAATTTAAATTTTCTTTTACTGTAAACTTTTGTCGGTCTATAATATCCAGAGAAAATAATACAGATGGGCGTCGAGCAACAAGTCGAAAATTTAATTACCTATGTTAACTAAACTCGTGAGGCTAATGGTTGATATTTCGCGGTTTGCCGTAGGTACCACAATAGCCCAATGCCCCAGTTGAGAGTTACGTCAGATTCGGTAATTGCATGAGATATCATGACTAACCTTAGCTACACAGATCGGTGGTCTGAACTAAAGTAAAGTAACAAATAGTGGGATCAATGGTTAGACGATCCTCAACATATAAAAAAATACTGGTTCATATAATTATTTTACGTAAATGTATCACTGAAATAAAAGAAAAGAGAGATTGCCTATGTGTGGCGTGTGTTGCTTAGCTAATAACACCCTCAAAATTAATCAATAGTTTTAAACAAAATTACATGTCTCGATAGGTCGAAATGTTTCAACTCAATTCACACACTACACGTATATATTCACATACAAACTTAAAAAAGCTTTTAATTACTTACATATTTCCAAAGCTGTTTTGAATTATATGATAAATGAACAGTCTATGTTTGAATCTTAGTCTCAAAGTAACTATATCATACATTTAAACTACATTTTATCTGAAAGTCCGCCCTCGGGCAAAATATTTGTGAATTATAAATAATTAATGCTTGACCAACATCAATCAACAAGTTTGTTATATTAAT